>JAWPHD010003763.1:0-206840 GCA_037043455.1 Cyrtodaria siliqua
TTGTACTACAGATTATACAAATACAGGGACCTGTGGAACAAGCATGGGATTGCTGTTTCAAAGCTGAACACCACTTTCAACCCTCACAAACAAGGACGACCATTGGGGTAATGTGTATTACAGATATTTGTGTTTGGTAACTGCCTACGCTATATATAGGAATTCAGGAACCTGCTGTACTCTTACTAACGAATAAATTCCTAACATGCTTGGAGGATAGACTCGGGATACACGGGACTCCCGGTTTGCTTCCCCATCCAACAGACAAAGGCTACCAATTTGTTCATTTCTTATAACATGCATTAAAACAAGCGTTGCTTGAACAAGTATTGTTTAACAATTGATTAACAGCCACCCACAATTCTTTGGTTTGTGCTACACAGGCAGCATCGTGAACTATCGTATAATGTAGCGATTTGTTTTGTTGAAGGTAAATGACATTTACTTCTCAAAGGGCCAGAAAATCCTTTGACGGGTGCGTCAAATATAGTAAATTGTAATACGTGCAAAGCGTAATAATCCAATATAATATGGAAAGCTTGATTCCCAGCCCCGTTGACAGCACTATCACCATACAAGATAATGGATAAGATAACGGTGTCAACTAGCCTACACGGCAAGGTAGATAACTTATAAATTGTCTTCCCTGCTTCACGTTATCCATCAGGAGTTATTCCCATATACAGAGCCTATTATTAACTTTCAAAGCAGGCAATATCATGTAGCACTATTCTAAGTATATTTTTTTCTTCCAAATACTCATATACAAATTTATAGTGTATTCAACCCTTGGCTTTGTTTATTTCAACCCTTGGCTTTGTTTATAACGAAACCATTCACAAGAGAACCTGCTTGTGAAAACTCAAAAATCAAGCCGGGCATTAAGTTAATTGTTTTATTATAAAGTAAAACAACTCTTAACCACTGAATACATTTTAAAAACACAGTTAATGTTTTTCACCAAAAAGTCATTGACGCAATTGACTAGTTAATGTCTTCCTGGGTTAGTTAAAGTCTTTTAAAGTTAGTTAAAAATACTTGTGATTAATTGTTATCTCCTAATATTTTACTAATAGACATTGTAATTATTCAATATATTGTAGATTATGCAAGGTGAAATTCATGCTAAAAGTTGTTGTTTTTTGGCAGAAAGTCCATATTATATCGGAAGTAGGGGTAAAAGTGACAAAATATTCATGTTAGGAAATTAAGGATTCAAATAATGTTATTTATTCATTACAGCAATCATACAACCTTCAAACATATATTTTCATTAGTATCAGAAAAAGGAAAAAAATACAAGCAGAAAGTGATTGCAGTATCACTGAGTGTTCAGTGTTCTTCCAGAAAACATGGAATACACACATCATCGAAGGTTC
Organism: Cyrtodaria siliqua; assembly: GCA_037043455.1. Classification (NCBI taxonomy): domain Eukaryota; kingdom Metazoa; phylum Mollusca; class Bivalvia; order Adapedonta; family Hiatellidae; genus Cyrtodaria; species Cyrtodaria siliqua. The sequence goes on from JAWPHD010003763.1 coordinate 1,380, forward strand.
TTTTAGACCCGATATTTCCTCCAAAAGTGGAGGGGAATTTATCTAAATATGACAAGTGATATCTTTTGAATGGGTACCTGATGTCAAGCTAGTTAAACAATTGAATTAACTGTTGTTTAACGACTCATCAACACCTAACCTTTATATTACTTCGAACCACCTTAGAGAGAGGGTAAGGATACATAGGAATCCAGGAACCATACCAGGGCACTAGTCAGCTTTTAGGGGTCTGGGGCCAGGACCCTCAGGAAGGGGAATTTTGCAATGTTTTCATTTCTAAGAAACACAATTAGTTTTTTTTTTTATTATTTAAGTGGCAGCAAGAATGTACCATTCCAAATTGCAAAAAGTATGCTGTTTTCCTGTATTGGAGTTTAAAACTTTCTAATTAAGGGGGGAATTTTTCACAGGAATAGGGGAAAAACATATACTTTAAGGGGAGGGGAATGGGGCCGAATTTCCAAACGAATGCCCTGCATACCCAACTGATACTATCCAAATGAAATGAAAGGAGGTTTTACATCCTGTTACATCATATTAGGTTAACTGGAACATCAATTTCAGAGGGAGATGAGATGAAGGATGAAGTTTCATCAGACATGCCTCCATCAGACACGCCTCCACCAGGCACGCCTCATATATCAGACACGCCTCCATCAGACACGCCTCCACCAGGCACGCCTCCATCAGACACGCCTCCACCAGACATGCCTCATATCAGACACGCCTCCACCAGACATGCCTCCATCAGACACGCCTCCATCAGACACGCCTCATATCAGACACGCCTCCACCAGACACGCCTACACCAGACACGCCTCCATCAGACACGCCTCCACCAGACATGACTCCACCAGAGAGCAAACCCATATTTGACAGAGGTCTGCAGCTCTACAGTGTGATGCCTATCCACCGAGCTATCGAGGCCACTTCTTACTATCGAGTAGATTCCAATGTTTTTTTAATGTGCTCTAAGGATAAGACACTAGATAAATGGAACTGTCCTGTTTACATCCTCATCCACCAAATAAGGCTGCTCGGATGAGGCAGAGGGCAGAGGGAAGTGTCTTGCCTACCGACATGCCTTTGGATCAAAATCATTGTACATAAACCCATGTATATAGAGTTTAATTAACATTGTTGAAGTGATACGGAAAATAATTCCCGAGTGAGAAAGATTCTTGCGATATAGAAATGAGTGCGTTTTCGCACGAGTTTCTATATCGCAAGAATATTTCTCACAAGTGAATTATTTTCCGTATCACGACAAAAATGTTAATTAAACTATATAATATATATTCTGTGATGGATTTCTTTCCAATCGTCTTTTGACACAAGTATTCCTTCTTCTGTCACTCCTTTGGCGACAGCGCGGAGTAATATCATGACGTCAATTCGTGACGTAATATCGTGACTTCTATCGTTTAGTTCATAACATTTGGCACACTAGGCGAGATAGCACAGTAGAGGAAGGGATATGTTATAGATTTTCTCAAACTGAGACATTTCTATAATTCATCACAGAATATATAATATATACAAGTTATAAACCCGGGACATAGGACAAAAAACACATATTTATAAACCATATGTGGAAAACCCAGAACAAAATGCATGCATATAAACCCATGACAAAAAGACAGAAGAAAATAATATTTAGGTAAACCTAGTACAATTTGTTTAAATAAAACGATACACTGGTCACGCAATATGTTGTGTATGCGATTCATAGGCCACATAATACAGCGGGTATGTGACTGATACATCACCCACACAATAAGGCATATTATGCGAGCAATTCGTCACCCATAATGATACAATAAGTCACATATGCGAATGATTCATAGACTGTACAATAAGGCATGCATGTTCACAAGGACCTGTATATACGATAAACAACATCGAGGGGAAATTTCATTCTTTGCAACTTTGCTTGTAACACGCAGTTAATGGATATTGCTGCATCAAACAAAGGATCATGTGAATTCTACTCATTCTTATCTACACAATCTAACCTCCTATGGATAAATTGTTCATCTCCATGGCAAGATTCCCGTTATTTGTTGGCTCCTGGGTCGTACTCGTTGACCTTGAGCCCCGAGGTCGCATCCCAGGTACCTTGACGGTCGTATGACCTAGTGTAATTTCTTTCGCATGCACATCCTCCATGTAGTCCTAAAGAAGAAGTTTATTATAGCATGGAATACGAAGTCTAAAGGATGTAGGGCTAACAGTGTTTGAGCAATACCGCATTTCCCCTAATAGTAGTGGTAAAGTAGGTCAAGGTCAGTCAATGTGACTTACTTTTGGTTTTGGTGTGTAGTGGTTGCCAACATGGAACTACTTATGAAGTTGAAAGAGTTTGGGGCTAACATTGAGAAATAAAAGGAAAACACTATGGTAAACAAGCTAAACGCAAACCTGAATAAGAAATGCTAATGTTTACGTCGATGGGAGAAGGTATCGCACAAGCTCTCTTGCACTTTGTGCAGGCAAGCTAAATCATTTTCACATTTCTAAGCGAAATTATTGTGTATATATATATAGATGACGAGAAATAAGAGATTTTTTGCTCGTCTGAAATTATACTCAAAAGTGTGAAGCAATTTAATCTATTTTCATTCTCAGAAATGATATCGATTTTCAAAAAAATAATTCCAATTATCGGCCAAGTTATTTTTGTAAAGATTCCGTCACACAGACTCACATGCAGACTAGGGTGGTAGGTTAGTCGACCGTCGTCTGACAAAGTGACATACTTCTTCTTCCAGTCCTTATTTAGACCATGGCTCTTCTTGTATAAATATCCCTAAAACACAGAAAAACAGAAGTCGTATAACAGAAAATGACATTTACAAAAGTATGGATTTCATTTTAAATAAAATACTTTATTACATAACTGTCATAAATTTACATTGAACTATGAATGACGTAATTTTAGTATCACACAAAAAAGTTTTTATATCATCACTAGTGATGATATAACTTGGCCGAAACTACTTTCTTAACATATTTGTTAAAAAAAACACTGGTTTAAAGTTAAAATATTTTTTTTATTTCTTCTTTAGACAAACATTCATGTAGATGTTTAGAACATTAGTTTAGAACAGTAAATGGCATAGCCAAATGAAACAGAATAGAATGTTTTCATACTCTTAGAATCTTTATTAAAATCCTATGCAGCTTTGTTAATTGGAAACATTTACGTAAAGTTATATTATAAACGGTATAATTAACAGCATAACTTTGATACTGAATTAATGTCACTCGAGGAAACAAGAGGCCCAAGAGGGCCTGTGGACGCTCTACTGGCTAAAACAGCTCTTATAGATTTAGATAGATATAGCTAGATATAGCTCTCTTCTCCTATAGATTTAACAAAGAAAAATACAATATATCATTTTTCAACAAATCAAGGGCCATAACTGTTATTACTAACAAGATCTAGCTAGTTTTCGAAATTGTCCAAGATTTCATTGATATACCGCGCTTGGCATAACTAGACATCATACTGAAGCTTCCTGCCAAATTTCGTAGAAATCCAACAAGCCGTTTAAGGAGTAGCGCCGACAAGAAATTTAAAATAAAAATGTCAAAGGGCCATAACTCCGTCAAAAATCAGCGAACTGGAACAAAAGCGTGATATGCACAACTAGACATCTTACCGATGCTTCCTGCCAAGTTTTGTCGAAATTCAACAAGGCATTTAGGATGAGTAGCGCCGACAAGAAATTTTAAAGTAAGTGTCAAGTAATTAAAAAGATAATGAAAATATTTATAAAAAAAAAAAAATTCAAATCAAAAAAAAAAAAATTTTAAAAAAAAAAAAAAAAATTAAAAAAAAATAAATAAATAAAAAAAAAATAAAAAAAAAATTAAACAATTAAAAAAATAAAAACAATAAAAATTGCAATTGAAAAATAAAATAAAAAAAAAATCAAATTAAAAATTAAAAAAAAAAATAAAAACAGCTTTTTCCTATACAAGCCTAAGTAAAACTGACCCCCAGGGTGGGGCCAAATATGACCAATAGGTCACCATTTGAACAAACTTGGTAGAAGACCATAAGCTTATAGCAAATGCAAAATATTAAACCTCTGGCTCTTGCAGTTTCAGAGAAGAAGATTTTTTAAGTTTTCCCCTATACATGTCTATGTAAAACATGTGACCCTTGAGGCGTGGTCAAATGTGACGATATTAAACCTTAAGCTGTTGCAGTTCCAGAGAAGAAGATTTTTTTCAGTTTTTCCCTATACAAGCATTTATGTAAAACTGTGACCCCGGGGCGGGGCAAGATGTGACACCAGGGTCACCATTTGAACAGACTTGGTAAAGGACCATAAGCTTATAATAAATGTTTAATATCAAACCTCTGGCTCTTTTAGTTTCCGAGAAGAAGATTTTTAAAAAAAAAAGATCCTATATAAGTCTATGTAAAACTGTGACCCTTGGGGCGGGGACAAATTTGACCCCAGGGTCAGCATTTGAACAAACTTAGTAGAGGACCATAAGCTGATGCTACATGTAATACATGAGAGCTCTGTGCCATGTGGTTCCAGAGAAGAAGATTTTTTTCATTTTTGCCTATACAAGCCTATGTAAAACTGTGACCCCCGGGGTGGGGCCAAATGTGACCCCTGGGTCACAATTTGAACAAACTTGGTAGAGGACCACAAGCTTATAGCAAATGCAAAATATTAAACCTCTGGCTCTTGCAGTTTCAGAGAAGAAGATTTTTCAAGTTTTTCCCTATACATGTCTATGTAAAACATGTGACCCTTGGGGCGGGGCCAAATGTGACCCGAGGGTCACCATTTGAACACACTTGGTAAAGGACCATAAGCTTATAGTAAATGCAAAATATCAAACCTCCGGCTGTTGTAGTTTCCGAGAAGAAGATTTTTTTTTTTAAAAATCCTATATAAGTCTATGTAAAATTGTGACCCCCGGGGCGGGGACAAATTTGACCCCAGGGTCACCATTTGAACAAACTTAGCAGAGGACCATAAGCTGATGCTACATGTAATACATGAGAGCTCTGCACCTTGTGGTTTCAAAGAAGAAGATTTTTTAAAGTTTTTTCCTATATGTCTATATGAAAAACATGCAAAACCTCAATATACAAACTTTGGACCCCTGGGGCACGGGCATTTTTGACCCCGGGGACTTTATTTGAACAAACTTGATAGTCTAGGCGTTGGCGATCATTTTAAAAGAAAAACTGTTGAAATCTGTCCAGCGGTTCTGGAGAAGAAGTTTTTTAAGGTTTCGACCATATATGGTAATGGCAGCCATCTTGGATGTAGCGCTGACCTAATTTTAACAAATCTAAAAAGCATTCATCTAAGGATCATCCATGTGAAGTTTGGTCAAAATTAGCCAAGCGGTTTCTGAGGAGAAGTCGTTTGAAGAAAAGTTAACGGACGGACGACGGACGACGGACGGACGACGGACGGACGACGGAAGACGGACAACACACCATCCCATAAGCTCTGCTGGCCCTTGGCCAGTAGAGCTAAAAAGTGGTAATTCGGTTAAAAGAAATGTTCTTCAAACTCGTTTTTTTTAACCAAATTACCACTTTTTTCACTCGTGACATAAATTCAGTATCAAATTTATGCTGTTAATTATTCTCTATCTATTCAAGATGTCATGACTTAAGAGTGTGAACATTTTCACATTTCAAGGTGAATGTGAGAGACTTTAAGAGTAGATAAACTGTCATAACTGAACTACTTTTGGCATTTACACCTATTTAGTTTCATGGTTATGACTCTAACAGTATAGTCTTCTTCCCCTCTCATTTTTCTTGTCATTTTCTACTTGATCTAATGTGACCTTTACTTTGACAAAAAAATATTATACCTTTTTGTTTGGAGGCCGCAGTGGCCCAGTGGCTAGCATGTTCAGCTCTGAATCCAGAGACCACGTGTTCGAACCTCTAGGCCACCTATCTGTTTTGATATGTCCTTAGGCAAGGCACTTCAACTAGCCTCGTCTGCCAGATGGGGATGTAAAACAGAAGGTCCTGTTTAACTGTGTCTATCCTTGGAGTATGTTAAAGAACCATTCGATAGTATGATAATATGATAATATGAAGGCATTGTTTCTATGTATCCTTCCCCTCACTGGGGCGACTTGGAAAACCCTTAATGTGTTTATGAGCTGCTCAATAACAATTCTACAGTTTGGGTTACCACTCTTGTCATAGACTTTCCCATTCTGGTTTCGACCTGCATACTATCTGACCTTTACTCAACTGATCTTTGCATTTATCCGACATTGAATGTTTTTGACCTTTGACACACAAAGCAAACATATTCCATTATTTTTGTAGGCATGATTTCTCTAGTACCTTATTTCAGTCCATCTGGACTTCTTTTTCTGATTGTACCCTACCTTTCTCATAACTGACCTTACCTCCAAATGACCTTTGTGCTATCCCGACCTTTGACCCAGAGACACTACTCACCTGTTTTATGGGTATGACTCTGCCACAGCCCAACTCTACTCACCCCACTTCCACACCCACCCTGTCTAGTTTCATCATGTCTTCCTATGTTTGACCTTACCTTTACCTCAAAACGACCTTTGTGTTATCTCGACCTTTGACCCAGAGACACTACTCACCTGTTTTATGGGTATTACTCTGCCACAGCCCAACTTCTCCCCTTCTTGTTTCGTCTTGTCTTCCTCTGTTTGACCCTTATCTTTTTCCTTATCTTTACCTTTAGGCTATAAATAAACCATGTTGACAACTTCTTAAATTTAAGTCAATCATAAAGCCACAAATTCCAGAATATTTCACGAAACATGCCAAGAAACTCTTACCCTACTTCCTCTCGAGTCTATAACATGATAAATGTATCATTAAATAATAATTAGTTTAATACAGAAAAAGAAAAAGCTAACAGTCTCTGATGCTATAAATTACATATTTATAATTGGAAAAAGGTTAAGCAGGCCTGTATGGATTTACCTGAAACTTACACTCAGATCAAGTCTAATAGGATCAATTTTGTCTATTTTATGTTATGTCTCTAAATGATTTACATCTATTTTTTCCACCTGTTTAATTAAGTTTTTGTTACTTCAAGTTCTACACATGCTCAAAAATGCATAAAATAGCATGTCCACCTGTGTTTCTTTTACAACAGAATGTGATCTTAAATCGATTTCAACCATACTAATACAACACATAAGTTAATACCAAAATTCAACACATAATTAACTGTATTAATCAGATCAGAATTAATTACATTATAATGCAACATAAATTAACTCAACACAAATCTTGGAAAACTGAACAACATGGGGTGAGAATGTTTTATAATTTATTATACACCTGGTCTCAAAATTACCATGCGCTTTACTGCTTGGGTATATGTGTATGCATTGGAATTCCAATAAAAAACTGCTTTCATTTTTTGTTTAATGTAAGGATAGTGCTAACAGTTTTGCTGTCTTGTGTAATAATACATTGATAGGCTCCATTCATCTTCCAAACATACAGCGAGTAACACTACTGTGCATGACTACAACACCATTTTAGACGTATAGTAAATTGAAATTCTGGTCTATCTGAAGTTACATGACGTATAGTGCTTTTCTATTCTGGTCTCTCTAAAGTTGCACGAGACATGCTATCTCTACAATGTGTCTACAGTAAAACTAATTTGTACGATTACATATAAAAGTTTTATTCTTAAATTTGCAAAAACAGTTTAATGCTTGAAGCTAATGCTATCCACCCAAGTTCTAATTGTAGACGGAGCATAGAAGGAATATTATAACCTACCCAGTCAAGACTGACCTCTATAGTGAAAATAAGTAAAGAAAGATAACTCTGTACCTAAAGTTTAGACATGCAAAAGGTTGATATAATAAACATTTTGTTTTGTTTTATTTTCAAGAAAATTACAGGTTCGCTATTGATACTATTTGGTAATGTGTTTATTTGTAAAAGCATGTCCGTAATAAATAAATGCAAACTGCCATGGTAACTCTGTAAACCAGCATTCTACAAGCACACATGCATGGCAAAGCTCCCAGAAACAGACGAGCCACAACCACAGCAGATTCGAAAACTTTATAAAATACTGTGCAAAAATAATTAAAAATATTGATATTTTGAGTTAGTGGGTCCATTCTAATCCCACTTGATTATGACCTTGTGGGCTGAAATACTATAAACCTTAGGACAGCACACGCGCTATAGTGAAACGTCGATACTATCTAGGAATGTCGGTGGTTCTTCCCAGGTGCCAGCCTGTGCACGAAAAATTGCCTGGTGGGGCACTTGGTGTCTTCCTCACCAATGGAAGCCGGAAAGTCGCCATATGTCCTTAGCTGTTGGTGCGACTATAAAATCAAATTCAATTCAAATGATATTACCTAACCAAATGCTTTATTAAGTTTACACTCAGTAAACGACTGTAACCTAGATATTACCTAATCAAAGGATTCAGTCTAATTATTTGATTACAGGTGCAGAGAATTTGAAGAAGGAAAAAGCACACATAGTATTAAATACAGGAAGACCATACACCAGACAAAACCTGTCCACTATTAATGCACTAGCATACACCCAAATGTTACAGATAACCTTCAAACCAGTAAGAGTTTGTGAATCAGAGTTCCAAAACAAACTATTAACAGCAAACTGTTCTAAATCAACACAATTTTAAAGACATAGCTATAGAGGGATTCAATGTTTTCTGTCATGAAATATTTAACTGAATTTTATTACATTACTATGGGTGTAAGATTGATATTTCTCTGTAAAAATAATATTCATAATCGCTAAATATGAATAACTAACACCGAACACAAAAATAACGTTCAATAAAGCGAATAATTATGGTTAAAGGGAACGTAGCGACATGGCTTAACAATCATTATTCATGGGAGTTCTATTAAACTTGGAAAAGGGTGAGAGAATCATCAAAATCAGATGATAAACAAATATGGTGGCCGCCATTTTGAGAGCTATGACATCATGGAATATATGAAATATTTATAAACATGAATATGTATTGACTGATAGGGAAAAAATCATACTTTATATGAGCAGTAAAGGATTTTGCATACATTTGCAGAGATTTTCTTTGCTTAAAATGGTATTTATCAATATTCCATTATGGTAATTTGGAACTGACGTCATAGTTCTCAAAATGTCGGCTCCCATATCCGTTTTAGAACAATCTACAAATGGTCATATCTTTTTTGCCTATCATCTGATTTTGATAATTCTTTCACCTTTTCCCAAGTTGTTCAGAACTCTCAATAACAGAGATTATTTTGGCTGTGTCGCTACATTCATTTATACACTGATTTAAAATGTAATAGATAGATTATTTAACTGATGGGTTAGATTATATGGAAATCCTTCACTCGATGGCAGGCGTCTATTGTTTTTTTCACTATCGAATACGCTCGTTCGTGAAAATAACCACTCGCCTACCATCTCGTAAAGGATTTCCCTATACCAGCAGTTAAATAATGTCTGTATCTATTTGTATACAGATTTGATCATTTCATTTTCATATTTTTTTTAAAGCCGCAATGGTCCAGTAAATAGCATTTATGACTCTGAATCCAGAGTTGAAAGGTTTACGCCTCACTGGTATCAAGGGTTACTTCACTGTGACCTTAGGCAAGACACTTCGTTAGCTTGTTCATCGAACGGGTTTGTAAAAATAGGAATCTATTCGACAGTAAGGGTAGAGCATGGCTCCCACATTCGTGTGTTCCTATCTCTGGGAAGTTCAAAGTAACCTAAGCAATATGTTCAGGAGCCGTTAAACAACAGTTCAGTTTAACTAAAGCAGCATATATCAATGCCATGGTATCGAACATGTCAACAGGAAGCAATGATGCAACTTTCTGCTCTGATATATGTTAATATTGTCACTCAATGATTCTGTTTTAGTAAGCCAGATAAGATCTCAGCAGTTTAATAATTACCTCACATTTTGGAAATACATTTTGTGTATAAACAAAAGCAGCATTAAGCGGGGCATATTCACCCATCTTTGGCAAGGTTTAGTTCCAGGTTAAACCTTTTTCGAAGGGAAATAATTCAGAAGATATGAATCGGATAGTTATGGGCCTTTATAAGATGCATTCAATAGATCATGTTGAAGATGTGTGCAAAGTTTCATTGTAACATTGTACACCTAATACTTTGGAAGTTATAAGCCACAATCACTTGTAAAAGGCAAGATTAATTTCCAGGTTATACCTTTTTTAAAAGGGGAATAATTCAAAAACTATGAACCAGAGAGTTATGTACCTTTATCAGATGTATTCACTGGATCATGCTGAAGACGTGTACAAAGTTTCATTACTGTAGACCTTATACTTTGAAAGTTAATAGCCACAATCAGTTGTCCGGTAAAAGTTAACGGACAATTGAAATATATTTCCAAATAATACATATCGTGTGCACCTTTTTTAAGCGGGCACACATTTACAGAGGCAACATGTTTAAGAAGACTACTATCCGCACTATTGAATCCCTCTTTACTACAGTACATTACGCAACTTTCTTCCGTCTTACTTTTGAATGGAAGACGCTAAGTTGAATGGGCTGTGACTGGTACCTATATGGCTTTAAGGAGAAAATGCAGAGAAAATAATGAGAAGCAATCTAGTTTTAATACAAATATTGAGACAATCAAATTGCACTATACCTCTCATAGCAAGCTAAATGTAAGACTGGCTTGCAGAACCAGTATATTCGTGCATAAGTGCAAACGATGAGAGTAATACCATAAAATAAGCAATTAATGGAAACTAAACAAAACTATAACATAACAAGCCAGTTTTTCATGCATGCAGAATATAACGGTAATATTTTGTATGCAGAAAAAAGCATGCAAGTTTTTCATGTTTTATTTACAGACTTAAATGCTGTTTTGTACACAGAATCCCAACAATGTAATATCCCTGCTGGTCTGCTTTTTATATAAAGAATGCATCCCAGCTAATCTGTCTTCTAAACAAACAATGCAACACCCTAACTGAACTGTTTTTTTGAATAAAGGATGCAACATCTCAGTTGGTCCGTCTCTTGAATAAAGTATGCAACATCCCAGCTGATCTGTCCTTTGTCTAAACGATGCAACATCCCAGCTGGTCTACCCTTCGTCTAAACGATGCACATCCCAGCTGGTCTGCCCTTTGAATAAAGGATGCAACATCTCAGTTGGTCCGTCTCTTGAATAAAGTATGCATCATCCCAGCTGATCTGTCCTTTGTCTAAACGATGCAACATCCCAGCTGGTCTGCCCTTTGAATAAAGTATGCAACATCCCAGCTGGTCTGCCCTTTGAATAAAGTATGCAACATCCCAGCTGGTCTGCCCTTTGAATAAACAATGCAACATCCCAGCTGGTCTGCCCTTTGAATAAAGTATACAACATCCCAGCTGGTCTGTCCTTTGAATAAACAATGCAACATCCCAGCTGGTCTGCCCTTTGAATAAAGTATACAACATCCCAGCTGGTCTGCCCTTTGAATAAAGTATGCAACATCCCAGCTGGTCTGCCCTTTGAATAAAGTATACAACATCCCAGCTGGTCTGCCCTTTGAATAAAGTATACAACATCCCAGCTGGTCTGCCCTTTGAATAAAGTATACAACATCCCAGCTGGTCTGCCCTTTGAATAAAGTATGCAACATCCCAGCTGGTCTGCCCTTTGAATAAAGTATACAACATCCCAGCTGGTCTGTCCTTTGAATAAACAATGCAACATCCCAGCTGGTCTGCCCTTTGAATAAAGTATACAACATCCCAGCTGGTCTGCCCTTTGAATAAACAATGCAACATCCCAGCTGGTCTGCCCTTTGAATAAAGTATACAACATCCCAGCTGGTCTGCCCTTTGAATAAAGTATACAACATCCCAGCTGGTCTGTCCTTTGAATAAACAACGCAACATCCCAGCTGGTCTGCCCTTTGAATAAAGTAAGCAACATCCCAGCTGGTCTGCCCTTTGAATAAACAATGCAACATCCCAGCTGGTCTGCCCTTTGAATAAAGTATACAACATCCCAGCTGGTCTGTCCTTTGAATAAACAACGCAACATCCCAGCTGGTCTGCCCTTTGAATAAAGTATACAACATCCCAGCTGGTCTGCCCTTTGAATAAACAATGCAACATCCCAGCTGGTCTGCCCTTTGAATAAAGTATACAACATCCCAGCTGGTCTGCCCTTTGAATAAACAATGCAACATCCCAGCTGGTCTGCCCTTTGAATAAAGTATACAACATCCCAGCTGGTCTGCCCTTTGAATAAACAATGCAACATCCCAGCTGGTCTGCCCTTTGAATAAAGTATACAACATCCCAGCTGGTCTGCCCTTTGAATAAACAATGCAACATCCCAGCTGGTCTGCCCTTTGAATAAAGTATACAACATCCCAGCTGGTCTGTCCTTTGAATAAACAATGCAACATCCCAGCTGGTCTGCCCTTTGAATAAAGTATACAACATCCCAGCTGGTCTGTCCTTTGAATAAACAACGCAACATCCCAGCTGGTCTACCCTTTGAATAAAGTAAGCAACATCCCAGCTGGTCTGCCCTTTGAATAAAGTATACAACATCCCAGCTGGTCTGTCCTTTGAATAAACAACGCAACATCCCAGCTGGTCTGCCCTTTGAATAAAGTATACAACATCCCAGCTGGTCTGCCCTTTGAATAAAGTATACAACATCCCAGCTGGTCTGTCCTTTGAATAAACAACGCAACATCCCAGCTGGTCTGCCCTTTGAATAAAGTAAGCAACATCCCAGCTGGTCTGCCCTTTGAATAAAGTATACAACATCCCAGCTGGTCTGTCCTTTGAATAAACAACGCAACATCCCAGCTGGTCTGCCCTTTGAATAAAGTATACAACATCCCAGCTGGTCTGTCCTTTGAATAAACAACGCAACATCCCAGCTGGTCTGCCCTTTGAATAAAGTAAGCAACATCCCAGCTGGTCTGCCCTTTGAATAAAGTAAGCAACATCCCAGCTGGTCTGCCCTTTGAATAAAGTAAGCAACATCCCAGCTGGTCTGCCCTTTGAATAAACAATGCAACATCCCAGCTGGTCTGCCCTTTGAATAAAGTAAGCAACATCCCAGCTGGTCTGCCCTTTGAATAAACAATGCAACATCCCAGCTGGTCTGCCCTTTGAATAAAGTATACAACATCCCAGCTGGTCTGCCCTTTGAATAAACAATGCAACATCCCAGCTGGTCTGCCCTTTGAATAAAGTATACAACATCCCAGCTGGTCTGCCCTTTGAATAAACAATGCAACATCCCAGCTGGTCTGCCCTTTGAATAAAGTATACAACATCCCAGCTGGTCTGTCCTTTGAATAAACAACGCAACATCCCAGCTGGTCTGCCCTTTGAATAAAGTAAGCAACATCCCAGCTGGTCTGCCCTTTGAATAAAGTAAGCAACATCCCAGCTGGTCTGCCCTTTGAATAAAGTAAGCAACATCCCAGCTGGTCTGCCCTTTGAATAAACAATGCAACATCCCAGCTGGTCTGCCCTTTGAATAAAGTAAGCAACATCCCAGCTGGTCTGCCCTTTGAATAAACAATGCAACATCCCAGCTGGTCTGTCCTTTGAATAAACAACGCAACATCCCAGCTGGTCTGCCCTTTGAATAAAGTAAGCAACATCCCAGCTGGTCTGCCCTTTGAATAAACAACGCAACATCCCAGCTGGTCTGCCCTTTGAATAAAGTATACAACATCCCAGCTGGTCTGTCCTTTGAATAAACAACGCAACATCCCAGCTGGTCTGCCCTTTGAATAATGTATACAACATCCCAGCTGGTCTGTCCTTTGAATAAACAACGCAACATCCCAGCTGGTCTGCCCTTTGAATAAAGTAAGCAACATCCCAGCTGGTCTGCCCTTTGAATAAAGTAAGCAACATCCCAGCTGGTCTGCCCTTTGAATAAAGTAAGCAACATCCCAGCTGGTCTGCCCTTTGAATAAACAATGCAACATCCCAGCTGGTCTGCCCTTTGAATAAAGTATACAACATCCCAGCTGGTCTGTCCTTTGAATAAACAACGCAACATCCCAGCTGGTCTGCCCTTTGAATAAAGTAAGCAACATCCCAGCTGGTCTGCCCTTTGAATAAACAATGCAACATCCCAGCTGGTCTGCCCTTTGAATAAAGTAAGCAACATCCCAGCTGGTCTGCCCTTTGAATAAACAATGCAACATCCCAGCTGGTCTGCCCTTTGAATAAAGTATACAACATCCCAGCTGGTCTGCCCTTTGAATAAACAATGCAACATCCCAGCTGGTCTGCCCTTTGAATAAAGTATACAACATCCCAGCTGGTCTGCCCTTTGAATAAACAATGCAACATCCCAGCTGGTCTGCCCTTTGAATAAAGTATACAACATCCCAGCTGGTCTGTCCTTTGAATAAACAATGCAACATCCCAGCTGGTCTGCCCTTTGAATAAAGTATACAACATCCCAGCTGGTCTGTCCTTTGAATAAACAACGCAACATCCCAGCTGGTCTACCCTTTGAATAAAGTAAGCAACATCCCAGCTGGTCTGCCCTTTGAATAAAGTATACAACATCCCAGCTGGTCTGTCCTTTGAATAAACAACGCAACATCCCAGCTGGTCTGCCCTTTGAATAAAGTATACAACATCCCAGCTGGTCTGCCCTTTGAATAAAGTATACAACATCCCAGCTGGTCTGTCCTTTGAATAAACAACGCAACATCCCAGCTGGTCTGCCCTTTGAATAAAGTAAGCAACATCCCAGCTGGTCTGCCCTTTGAATAAAGTATACAACATCCCAGCTGGTCTGCCCTTTGAATAAAGTAAGCAACATCCCAGCTGGTCTGCCCTTTGAATAAAGTATACAACATCCCAGCTGGTCTGTCCTTTGAATAAACAACGCAACATCCCAGCTGGTCTGCCCTTTGAATAAAGTATACAACATCCCAGCTGGTCTGTCCTTTGAATAAACAACGCAACATCCCAGCTGGTCTGCCCTTTGAATAAAGTAAGCAACATCCCAGCTGGTCTGCCCTTTGAATAAACAATGCAACATCCCAGCTGGTCTGCCCTTTGAATAAAGTAAGCAACATCCCAGCTGGTCTGCCCTTTGAATAAACAATGCAACATCCCAGCTGGTCTGCCCTTTGAATAAAGTATACAACATCCCAGCTGGTCTGTCCTTTGAATAAACAACGCAACATCCCAGCTGGTCTGCCCTTTGAATAAAGTAAGCAACATCCCAGCTGGTCTGCCCTTTGAATAAAGTAAGCAACATCCCAGCTGGTCTGCCCTTTGAATAAAGTATACAACATCCCAGCTGGTCTGTCCTTTGAATAAAGTATACAACATCCCAGCTGGTCTGCCCTTTGAATAAAGTAAGCAACATCCCAGCTGGTCTGCCCTTTGAATAAACAATGCAACATCCCAGCTGGTCTGCCCTTTGAATAAAGTATACAACATCCCAGCTGGTCTGTCCTTTGAATAAAGTATACAACATCCCAGCTGGTCTGTCCTTTGAATAAAGTATACAACATCCCAGCTGGTCTGTCCTTTGAATAAAGTATACAACATCCCAGCTGGTCTGCCCTTTGAATAAAGTAAGCAACATCCCAGCTGGTCTGCCCTTTGAATAAAGTATACAACATCCCAGCTGGTCTGTCCTTTGAATAAAGTATACAACATCCCAGCTGGTCTGCCCTTTGAATAAAGTAAGCAACATCCCAGCTGGTCTGCCCTTTGAATAAACAATGCAACATCCCAGCTGGTCTGCCCTTTGAATAAAGTATACAACATCCCAGCTGGTCTGCCCTTTGAATAAAGTATACAACATCCCAGCTGGTCTGCCCTTTGAATAAAGTAAGCAACATCCCAGCTGGTCTGCCCTTTGAATAAACAATGCAACATCCCAGCTGGTCTGCCCTTTGAATAAAGTATACAACATCCCAGCTGGTCTGTCCTTTGAATAAACAACGCAACATCCCAGCTGGTCTGCCCTTTGAATAAAGTAAGCAACATCCCAGCTGGTCTGCCCTTTGAATAAACAATGCAACATCCCAGCTGGTCTGCCCTTTGAATAAAGTAAGCAACATCCCAGCTGGTCTGCCCTTTGAATAAACAATGCAACATCCCATTTAAACTGGTGCTTTAAGAATTGAAATATTAAGACATCGTGCAAACATGTTGTTATCTTGTTTTTTTTAGATGAAATGCTCATGCAACCATGCAACCATACAACACCAACACCCACAACATCTGGGAACACGCGTTTAAATATTGGGATCATGAGGCTGTAGAGGAAATCTGCCATCTTCCACGTTTTCACTCCTTTGGAATACTTGACTCTTGACCATCTGTTAGGCGTTCTGCACTCTGCGCATCGCAATTTAGGTCAAATGATCTTTGAATTTACTATTTCCAAAAACTCAAAAATATCTTGCTTGGAAAAGCAAAGCCTTGCTGCATTAGACTATAACTGCATGCTGAAGAGATAGTAAAAACTCTTCAACTTTTAGCTCAAAGATTACATGAAGGCATTCTAGTTTCCATAGCTATGAACCAACTATTTCACATGTACTTGCCCCTCATTTTTCCACCAAAACGATCATGCATGTCACCATGATATTCTTAGTTTGAATAATACTTATATGAATTGAACTGAATTGAATTGGGTTTTAAGGCGCACCAAATACTTATATGACTTTAAAATAAAAGAAATATTCACATGCATGCTCGCAGCCAAATAAGTCAAAAAACAAACCATGAGGAAAAACAAATATTTCCTGGTAAATGCTTCAGGAGAAGAACATCATAAATATTTTACTTCGTTCTAACCCTTTTCTTCTATTGTCTACAAATATGTTGTAAAAAGCATATGAAATAAAATATGTTGAAACCAAATGCTTCAAAGCATGCAGACAGAGCTATCAATTCCTCTACAGCCTCGTTTAGTCAAACTCAACAAATTTGAAATTATTTATAAAATCAGGCCTGGAATTCACCAAACATTCTTCCAACTATTCTTGGACTTGAGATCAAGTACTCAAATTTCATTCACAAATATTCCCATGACTTTCGAAGATAAACAATCCTATGAAGTTGCTATTTATTAGTATATACCATATTTATACCTAGCAGCTTAGTATTTACGTTTATCCTTTAAACTTGTAAAAATATTTGAGATTGAAATTTACATACCTGGTCTTAAGTCTAAGAATATTCTCAAGAATGGTTGGTGAATTCAAGGCCAGAACACCTAAACACCAATAAATAAAATCAAATATTTAAAATCAGGAACAAATCTTTTTCACATTCTCATTCTGGCAGATTAGAATCATTTGTGAAATTCTTACATTAAATAGATTCGATCGTCGTCTGTTTTTGCGACTCTGCGTAGGAGTGCTGGTGGGGGTTGGGAGTTCTTTATTTTCCGGTTTATCCTGGAAGTACAGTGTCAGTGTGTTAGTAAAAATAAATACATACACTACATACAGACAAACAGATGAGCATACACGTCCACAGTACAGTAAATAATGCTTGCTATTACAAAACAGAACAGAAACTGAGCTTTCACTGAGACATTGTTTTTTCACTCTAACATCCACAGGCCAACATCACAGACAATATCTTAACTAATTTAGGGTTTATCTCCCTTTCCAACATAAAATGTTCAAATGTTATTATAAAAAGGCTAAGTTCGAATAAAGCAAGTATGCATCTTAATATTAGCGGGAAAACATCGTGGAAATTGCAGACCCAGCAAATCAAGTCTTCATGATATTGCATTATTGCATTTTATATCAATATAACTGAATATAAAGGTGCACCAATAACCACTACCTATACGGAGTCTAAAACATTTCCATTTAATATGGTTTGGCAAGTTTGCATGACCCAGCCTTAAAGAATATAAGTTTACAAATTAATGTCTCAATGAAAGCCCAAATTCTGAACTATTTGAAAACTAAACCATTCTAGAATAATATGCAACACAGAAGAATACAAATTAGTAAAAACACATGTATACAAGACTAACCGTGTTATTTTAAAATATAATCAAAAATGTGTATATTAGTGAAACATACGTAAAGCTATGAGAACGCCAATCAAAAAAAGATATTACATCTGTTTAAAGTATATTATGTTTGAATGAAATAAAACAAATTAAACCCTTTTAAAAGTTTAACCATAATCTGATAAAATAAATAAAATATTTTATTCTGCAAGTTTCATTATAAATATTTACCAATTCATGTAAACAGTATCGGCAAGTTTCATGGAACCACTGGGCTTACTCTAATACATGGACTATATAAGTTTGATAGCAAGCATGGATTTCACATAATTCCGATTTTACTTCTTTCAATTTGAATTGAACATCAATTTGATTGGTCACCAGATTTATAGGGAATGTGGATAATTTCTAACATGTATATAACACTACAATCGATCTTGGAGACATTTTAATTAAAAATAAACACAAAATAAAAAAAATTGCACTTTTAATGGCGTTAAGTATAGTTATACAGCTCAAAATGCTTAATAGTATTTTCCAAATCAGTGTTACATAAGTCTCATTAGTATGTTCAAACAATACAAATTAAACATTCCTACCTATAGTAATGGTTATATGTTTTTAGTATTAGATATATATTATAAATATATAAAAGTAATATAGGAAATCAAACAGAATTGGCTACTTAAGATTTGTTGATGTGACAAGCTCACCTTGATCTGTGTTCAACTGAAGTTCTGTTTATAGTCAAACACTGGTGTTGTTTGATGTACATTTAAACACTGGTGTTGATTGATGTACATTTAAACACTGGTTGTTGTTTGATGTACATTTAAACACTGGTGTTGTTTGATGTACATTTAAACACTGGTGTTGATTGATGTACATTTAAACACTGGTGTTGATTGATGTACATTTAAACACTGGTGTTGATTGATGTACATTTAAACACTGGTGTTGTTTGATGTACATTTAAACACTGGTGTTGATTGATGTACATTTAAACACTGGTGTTGATTGATGTACATTTAAACACTGGTGTTGATTGATGTACATTTAAACACAGGTGTTGATCGATGTACATTTAAACACAGGTGTTGTTCGATATACATTTAAACACTGATGTTGTTTGATATACATTTAAACACTGGTTAATTTATAGTATATATGTTTGATGTACATTTAAACACTGGTGTTGTTCGATGTACATTTAAACACAGGTGTTGTTCGATATACATTTAAACACTGATGTTGTTAGATGTACATTTAAACACGGGTGTTGTTTGATGTACATTTAAACACAGGTGTTGTTCGATATACATTTGAACACTGGTGTTGTTCGATGTACATTTAAACACTGGTGTTGTTTGATGTACATTTAAACACAGGTGTTGTTCTTTATACATTTGAACACTGGTGTTGTTCGATGTACATTTAAACACTGGTGTTGTTTGATGTACATTTAAACACTAGTGTTGATTGATGTACATTTAAACACAGGTGTTGTTCGATAAACATTTAAACACTGGTGTTGTTTGATGTACATTTAAACACTAGTGTTGATTGATGTACATTTAAACACTTGTGTTGATCGATGTACATTTAAACACAGGTGTTGTTCGATATACATTTAAACACTGGTGTTGTTCGATGTACATTTAAACACGGGTGTTGTTTGATGTACATTTAAACACTAATGTTGATTGATGTACATTTAAACACATTTAAACACCAGTGTTGATTGATGTACATTTAAACACAGGTGTTGTTCGATATACATTTGAACACTGGTGTTGTTCGATGTACATTTAAACACTGGTGTTGTTTGATGTACATTTAAACACTGATGTTGTTCAATGTACATTTAAACACTGGTGTTGTTCGATGTACATTTAAACACTAGTGTTGTTCGATGTACATTTAAACACTGGTGTTGTTTGATGTACATTTAAACACTGATGTTGTTCAATGTACATTTAAACACTGGTGTTGTTCGATGTACATTTAAACACTGGTGTTGTTCGATGTACATTTAAACACAGGTGTTGTTCGATATACATTTAAACACTGATGTTTTCAAAGTACATTTAAACACTAGTGATGATCGATGTACATTCAAACACTGGTTAATTTATAGTATATATGTTTGATGTACATTTAAACACTGGTGTTGTTCGATGTACATTTAAACACTAGTGATGATCGATGTACATTCAAACACTGGTGTTGTTTAATTTCAAACACTTGTGTTGTTGAATATTTATTTAAACAAATGTTTTGTTTTTAACTTAGAATTTTGTTCAATTTTATATTTAAATAAACATACTTAATTAAAAGGCATAAATGATCAAACGAGTTGAATCAGGAACATGTTTCCTTTCATATATTAATTATAGCCATGATCAGGTGAGCCTGTTGTTAACTACCTGAACACAAATACTTATAATCTGGGCTGTATTGCTATGTTATTGGTTTAGGATATATATTTGATTAGAGAAAAATATAAATAGGTTGAAGGAAATGTAGTGCCACAGCCAAACTATCGTTATTATCGAGAGTTCTGATAAACTTGGAAAAAGGTGTAAGAATTACCAAAATATGACCACTTGAAGGTTGTTCTAAAACTGGTATTGGAGCTGCTATTTTGAGGAATATGATGTCATAGTTCTAAATTACCACATATGGCATAATGGTATATCATTTAAAGCAAAGAAAATCACTGCAAATCCTTTAATGGCCATATAATGCATTATAACACTTCAGTATATTTATTTTTCAAAACTTTACTGCGATTTTCCCCCTATTAATCAGTTTAGTTTAAACTGATTTCTTTTACATTTATTGTAACGAAAGGTCCCTGAACTTATTTTAATCACTCTCTGAGTCTTCCTGGGTAGAACCAGTACTAAGCAATGCAGATAAAGTGTCTTGCTCAGTGTCAAAACACATATGGTCATGGCAGGGATCGAACCCACGACGTTGTGATCCAGGGTCCAATGCTCTACCAGTAACAGCTTTGCATCAGTAGATTAACATATTTATAAATATTCCATACATGGTAATTTAGAACTGTGATGTCATAGTTCTCAAAATGACAGCTTCCATGTCAGTTTCAAAAAACAACTTCAAATGATCATATCTTCATTTTTCATCATGCAATTTTGATAACAATTTTGCTCTGGACCAAGTTTTTCAGAACTGTCAATAATAACGATTGTTTGGTTATATGTCTATAGTCCCTTTGAGGTTTAATCTAGCAGATATATATAATATCAGAGTTAACTGGCATTGAAGTGAATGGAGCCTTGTTCTGCATTTTTCACCGAGTTATTAGCATTGTTCAATTTATATTCGAACATGGGTTTTCACTTTCGAAAATGAAATACAAAAATTACTGTCAAATAGGGTTGTTATTTTACATGGACATTGTTCATTGCACATTCAAACATGGTGCTGCTCATATCACATTCGCTTGTGTGTTGTTAAGTTTACATACAAACATGGGTGTCATTCAATCTGACATAATGATTGTCTTCAATATTAATATAAACAAATACAATTGTACTTAACACCTATTACACGTGTGTAAAGTCCTAACTACACATATCAGAACATCTTCATTTCAGAACTGACTCATTATACCACTTCTATGTCAGAAATGCAACACAGAATCAAAACTCTTATAGTATGCACTATTTGTGTTTCTTAATGGATTGCCAAGATTGTCCAGAATGCAATATGCCACATTTAGTAGACATCTTTAACAATACAGGTATGTACTATCTATAGCTTGGTTTCTAAACTGTATATCATGAAATTCAAATTGCAGACTGGTGCAAGAACAAGGAATTGAAATTGCAGACTGTTTCAAGGACATGGATTTCGAATTGCAGACTGGTGCAAGGACATGGAATCCAAATTGCAGACTGGTGCAAGTACATGGAATCAAAATTGCAGACTGGTACAAGGACATGGAATCCAAATTGCAGATTGATGCAAGGACATGGAATCCAAATTGCAGACTGGCGAAAGGACATGGAATCCAAATTGCAGACTGGCGCAAGGACATGGATTCCAAATTGCAGACTGATACAAGGACATGGATTCCAAATTGCCGATTGATGCAAGGACATGGAATCCAAATTGCAGACTGCAACAAAGACATGTGTCCCAAATCACAGACCAGTACAAAGACATTATAAGGGTACAGACTGGTGCAAAAACATTGGGATCCAAATTGCAGACAGGTACAAAGACATGGGATCCAAATTACAGACTGGTACAAAGATATGAGGTCCAAATTACAGATTGGTACAAAGACATGGGTCCAACTTGCAGACTGATGCAAAGACATGGGTCCAACTTGCAGACTGATGCAAAGACATGCCTTGGAACAGAATATATTACACAATACAATACTTTATGAACAATTATTCATGTTATAAATGCAGAACACAATAATAGTATGATATCTAAAATGTGCCATTACACATTCCAAAGTAATGCCGTTCTGCAATGTTCAATTTATTCTCAAACATTGGTGCACCATTCCATTCGCAAACTGCATTTCCTCAACTTGCATTCAAACATGTTACGTAGTTCTGACAATACCTAAACATATTCTACTAATAGTTTGCGATTCTCCTAAGGCAGTCCATCATGCAGAACAGGTCCAAGTTTTAAATCTACACAAGGAGGGAGTAACCACACCCAGAAGGTTTAACTCCACCATAACAGTGCTATAAATAGATTACATCCAATACAGATTGGATTACATGCTCAAATTTACAAATCACCGTCATAGACTGCCACTATGTATTTTGCTTTGATTGGATTGTGGCAGAGAATAGTTTTCACCCAATTGTTTTGATCAATAGTTTCAACCACTCAAAAGTCCTTATTCCGAATTAGTCTTAATGGGTTTTCCATGTAGGTACAAACATGGTAGGTCAAATTTCCTACTGAAAACAAATGTTTTGGAATAGTATTTTTTTTCTATGTCCAAGTTGCATGTACAGAACATTTTAGTTTGTACCTGCACCATCTGACCAGTAAATCCCATTAGAGGCCTTTTCTGGAGTAGGTCTTATTGTATGAAACTTTAAAATTAGTTAAAAGAATATAGCACAAAACATCAATAAACATGAGCAATTTTTTAAAAAATATATCGAACATAGAATGAAACAAGAAAACTTGAAAACAGAACATTTTAAATGCATAATCAACTATCTCCGCTTTCAATTCCAATCGAACAAATACTCAGTGAACTAAGACTGTAATTTTTGAGCCAACCTTAGACGATCGATTCAGATTTGGGGTGACAGGTATGTTCTCGTGAACTTGTAATTCCATCATGTATCGTTCCATTTTCTCCTACAAGTTGAAAACATGTCATGATGGTAAAACTCTGCAATTATTAATTTAGTTTTTTAAGTTTGTTAATCTAATGAAAAAAGAAATAGTTAAACATGGCTAGGACTAAATATAAACAAATTAATATAAATGAGTTTGGTCTTTTTGTTATTGAGGATACAATACAAAATCACATAAATGTAATGTTTTTGTCATTAGCGACATTGGCTAAAAAGGGAGTTAATTAAAGGCGAGTATGTATAAATATACTGAACTAGTATCTTTACTGCTTATGCAGAAAAAATATTTTTAAATTAAGAAGTCTTTGGTAAGTTATAATAATATATTGTGTGTATAGAAGATTACGTATATACTATGGGTAGGTCAAAGAGGAATTGTATTCATTTAGTTTCAAGTAAAAATGATCTTATAATAACAGCTTATTGAAATACTTAAATATTTCTCTAACAAAAACAGAAAACGATTTTCTCACATAAAGGGAGACAATAGACATGTAATTACTCTTGTCCATGATATTTAGTTCAAAGTGTTTAAAAGAACTTCATCGATAATAATACTATAACTGCTCCCACCCACCCCCACCCTCCCACTCCCACCCCAACAACAACCACCACCATATGAATAATACCAAAAACGTTAGATCATTATACAGAGAAGGCATTATTTATAGCAATATTCACCAAATGAAAATATATTGGGCTTTTTATATGATTCCTTTTTTACCAATAACATTTTCAAAAATTTAAAGACCTGACGACAATCCTGCATCCAGTAACCCAAACCTTGAGAAATTTACTAGAAAAGCTAAAAGATAATGTTAGGTGATTCGAAGTTAACACTACATTTAGGCTTTTGGAATAATTTTTATTATAACCTACTTAAAGCTCTTGTAAGCTCTCCACCCACTTGTCTACTATCTAGCAATCTGATTATTTCTTGTTCAATTGTACGGCAGGCAGCCAGTAAATGGTCAATATGAACTTGAGCGGGGATGGTATGTGGTCAATGTCTTTTAATACCCCCGCGACAACATTTTTTTCCTCTTTTTTTCTTTTTTTCCATTTCATGCTATTTTCTCATAGTAGCTATTTTACTTTAAATTTTGCTCGCTGTTATGATACAATTATCAACTCTGCATAATAATAGTCTACTCAATGATAACTATGAACACCAATTAAAAGAATGTTTTAAGCCTCGAAAACATATGGTATTATGATATTATTGTATTATATTATGTACAGGATCTTTATAAAGCTCCTATCTGCCTAATGGTGCATGTTTCCCTAGGCTATAAGAACTGACTACAGGGTCCTGCTGAAGGTTCTATCAGCCTAAAGGTGCATGTTTCCCTAGGCTAAAAGAACTGACTACAGGACCCTGCTGAAGGTTCTATCAGCCTAAAGGTGCATGTTTTCCTAGGCTATAAGAACCGACTACAGGACCCTGCTGAAGGCTCTATCATCATAATAGCGCCACGTTTCCCCAGGTTGTAAGAAGTTAAGTCGGATACTATCAGCCTAAAGGTGCATGATTCCCTAGGCTATAAGAACTGACTACAGGACCCTGCTGAAGGTTCTATCAGCCTAAAGTTGCATGTTTCCCTAGGCTATAAGAGCTGACTACAGGACCCTGCTGAAGGTTCTATCAGCCTAAAGTTGCATGTTTCCCTAGGCTATAAGAACTGACTACAGGACCCTGCTGAAGGTTCTATCACCCTAAAGCTGCATGTTTCCCTAGGCTATACGAACTGACTACAGGACACTGCTGAAGGTTCTATCAGCCTAAAGATGCACGTTTCCCTAGTCTATAAGAACTGACTACAGGACCCTGCTGAAGGTTCTATCAGCCTAAAGTTGCATGTTTCCCTAGGCTATAAGAACTGACTACAGGACCCTGCTGAAGGTTCTATCAGCCTAAAGTTGCAAGTTTCCCTAGGCTATAAGAACTGACTACATGACCCTGCTGAAGGTTCTATCAGCCTAAAGTTGCATGTTTCCCTAGGCTATAAGAACTGACTACAGTACCCTGCTGAAGGTTCTATCAGCCTAAAGTTGCATGTTTCCCTAGGCTATAAGAACTGACTACAGTACCCTGCTGAAGGTTCTATCAGCCTAAAGGTGCAAGTTTCCCTAGGCTACAAGGACTGACTACAGGACCCTGCTGAAGGTTCTATCAGCCTAAAGTTGCATGTTTCCCGAGGCTATAAGCACTGACTACAGGACCCTGCTGAAGGTTCTATCAGCCTAAAGGTGCATGTTTCCCTAGGCTATAAGAACTGACTACAGGACCTGCTGAAGGTTCTAACAGCCTAAAGTTGCATGTTTCCCTAGGCTATAAGAACTGACTACAGGACCATGCTGAATCTATCAGTCTAATAGTGCCATGTTTCCCCAGGAAGCCAAATAACTGACTACAGAACCTGCTTATGCTTCTATCAGCCTAATACTGCATGGTTCCCCAGGTTGTAAGGACCCAATCCAAACTGAATACATGAACCTGCTGGTTCTATCAGCCAGATAGTGCATGTTTCCTCAAGTTGTGAGGATCCAATCCAGATAATAGACTACAAGGCTCTGCTGAAAGTTTTATCAGCCTAATGGTGCATGTTTTCCAAGGTCATAAGAACCCAATCCAGGTGACTAAAATTTCTACAAAGATATACCTTAATATTCTCACTAAGAACATGTGGCTGAAATTGCAAATCAGGTTTTTTACTGGAAGGACCTTTTTTGTTTTAAATAATTAGTTTATACACAAATGACTAGCCTAATTCTTTTACGAGCTTTAGAAGGTAAAAGATTATAAGAATCTTTCAT
The DNA here is from genome assembly GCA_037043455.1 of Cyrtodaria siliqua. Taxonomy (NCBI): domain Eukaryota; kingdom Metazoa; phylum Mollusca; class Bivalvia; order Adapedonta; family Hiatellidae; genus Cyrtodaria; species Cyrtodaria siliqua. The sequence continues at coordinate 27,616 of JAWPHD010003763.1, forward strand.
GGGTATCCAGTGAAGATAGGAAATTCCAATTTTTATCGGAACCGAGGCTCTGCCTTTCCATCCCCCATGTAAAACGTGGATAAACTCATCTGGTATGCAAGAAAATATGGTGTTGGCGATGAATGTTTTAATTTCTTTTGTCAATGGTTTCATATAGACCACTTATGGTTTATTTGTTTGTACGGTGTTTTACGTAATTTTCAACATATGTAAGGTTACCGCATATATGGTGGTCGATTTTTTTTTGTAGTGGAGGCCCACCACCCATTTTTCCTGGGTAAAACCAGTACTGATATAGACCACACATATTGTCTATGATTTTCATCAATCTAAAACCTACGATAATTTATTGATGGAATTATTATCAAATAAAAAAAGGTTTTCAGTGCAGTTTTAAATACTATTCCATATATATAATAAAATGAAATACCTTCTAAAGCTCAAAGAAATGTTGTTTTTTTCTTCCCTTTTTAAAGATTAAATTTCTATTAGAAGTTATAAAATGGATATAAAACAGAGTATAGTTAGATTACACAATACATGTATATACCTATATGTTATGATGTCCTCTCCCATGTTTATAGAACACACTCATTTTCACAACAATCACACCACTCTGAACCATTAAGAGTATCTCACATAGAGTTTTGAGAGACTTTTTGAAGACAAGAATAATGACCTGTTCCACAAGTGTGACACTTGACAAACAGATCAGTTGTTGAACATAGTTTTCATTTTCAAACATCATGCTGACAATGACAAATTGGTTAAGATTGCAAAAGCATAGAAACACACATGATAAAATGATGGGAGATAAGTATGATAGGACTGTAGTGAAAATGAGTATGATGAAAGAAGAAAATATTGCTGCAATTTTAAATTTCATCTGCAAGTGAACAATACTAGTACAGGGGTACTAAAACTTTAAGCTGCTTACTTAAACGAAAATCCAGCCAAAAATTAAAACATGCATTTTTAAAGAGAAATACTTAGCAACAAAGACATTATCATCATCAAATTTATTTTGGAAAGCTCGAATTGAATTGGGGTTTTACGGCGCACCAACACAAAAGATTTGGCACCTAACAGGAATGAACGTGCAAGGATCATCCTCTATTAAGATAAAATATGGAGATTGGAAAGTTAGAATTGAAAATCGCAGCAAAAAATTAATGTTACAAGCTTTAGGATAAAAGCAAAATGAAAGAAAAGAAGCTAAATTGTCCTGTTGTTCTGTTAACAGCTTTGTTGCGGTTGCTAAGGACAATAAACTGGTTGCTATTGTGCACCATATTAACACAACCCATCCACTACCTCGCACTTACACTTAGGAAGGAAGATTTTAAAAACTTTGAGTTTTTCCGACTTAATACTGGAGTAGTCTGGGATTGCGTGAACTGGCGAATCGTCGTCGCTCCCTGTTGAGATGTAAAAGTAAGAAAGCATGCAGTCTCCATGGCAACTAAAACATAAACAATCATGCCATAGCAACCAAATGATCAACGCATAGCAAGAAACATAAAATATGAAAAGCAACTCAGTGAACAGAACAAACATTCGATGCCAACAAAATATGAACAAACATTCAATGCCAAGACAATTTGAAACTTAAAAGATAGGATTTATTTAACATCATATATATTTAAAATAGAGAATGAAATTGCAAATGAAAAGATACAACAAACCAAATGGATAAAATATTAGCATAAGTTAAAATCTTGGCCAATGTGTAATTAGAGGTTCATAATCTTGTAAATATATAAATGAGCACTTGATCCCAACATATTGTAATTGATGCAAATATATTCCGTAACTTTTCAATAGTTATTATTTTATAATTACATATGGAATGGTAATCATTTGTCGTCGCGGAGACCGGACGTGATCTGTATTTGATCAAAAGTAGGTCACAGTGACCCGAAATTTTGCACATGATGTTAGATGCATGTAAGGAACATTCTGGTGAAAATTTGTGAAAATTGAGAAATTGAAGTCTGTCCTCATTTCATTAGGCTGGAGCAAAGTTTAGGCATTGACCACATATTTTTAGTGCAGTCTTAATTTAAAATTTGAAACCAGATAATAATTCTCCTTATCTCCAAAATCAGCTTTGACTTTTATGCAAATATTTTATATTTTCTAGGGAAGTAACATAAAAACACCACAAACTGCAACACAAAAACACATAAGTACAGTGTGCACATCAAAGACGCAAGCATTGCAGGCAAATAGATGGGTGTAATAAAACAGGATTTTTACCATTAATATATAACATACCCCAAAGCTAAGTACGGTCTAAGTAAGTCAGAAAAGTCATGTCCGATTTCTCCAACCTAGTGGAGACAATATATTACCACTTTCTGACTTACTTCAGAGATAGTACATCGCTTTGCATGAGTTGGTTATGTATTCAAACCTATTATATATTTCAACATGTGTGTAAATAGTATTTGTATTCAATTACAAACTAGTAAACACCAATACAAAATGCATTTCCAAGCCTCTGACACAGTTGACCGGTAAGACAAAGGCCAGCTTGAGCAATCAATCAATTCTCTTCCTATTCAGACAGTCAAGCATAACAATTTTAACATAAATTCTAAACAAAAAACAGTATTTTCATATATACCTTAACAGAGGTACAAGCCTATGGTCACAAAGGACTGCAGTACTTTAACAATTTAGCAAAATATACTGACAGTCAATGAAAATGTACCAGTATATTACATGGGTGCTAAAATTTTATTGTTAAAGCGATTTATAATAATAATAACTAATATTTTGTAATCGAAGGAAAATAATTAACAATTGCAAACACAATTCCTAAACATGGTGTATAGTGTTCAATTAAACTCCAGGGTAGAAAACAAGTCACACATCTTCATACTGGGTATGTCCTGCCATTTAATAATTCGTAGGAAATCATCCCGATGACACATTATTCCAGCAAGATAATGTCATTTGTAACTCTAGCTGAGTGTGGCCTGGTGTTATCTTGCTGAAATAATATGACATCGGAATGTTTTTCTAGGAACAGCTGGACATACCAAGTATTAAAATATGCAAATTTTGTTTCCTACCCGTGTGATTTTAACTGAACGAGGAATTTTGAGACAAACAGTAATTGTGTGTTAAATCATTCTCCTTCAATTTCAAATATGCACTTATTAGTCCCCCAGCTGTCCCTGGGTGGGGGGGGGGGGGGGGGGGGGGGGGGGTTGCACCTCGTCCTTCCGTCCGTCCTTCAATACATTTTGTGAATACATTTTGGGATAGTGGTGTGTCGCATACCAAAATAAGGTCCTTGTGACACTAACCTTGATCTGTGACCTCTGTCATAGAAAATGCTTGTCCGGACCATATTTTCAATACTATAACACTTATAGATACCAAATGTGGATACATCTTGGGATAGCGGTGTGTCGCGTACCAAAATAAGGTCACTGTGACCTTGACCTGTGACCTCTGTCATAGAAAATGCTCGTCTGGACCGTATTTTCAATACAATAACACTTAGAGATACCAAACTTGGTATGTGAATACATCTTGGGATAGCGGTGTGTCGCGTACCAAAATAATATCACTGTGACCTTGACCTTGACCTGTGACCTCTGTCATAGAAAATGCTTGTCCGGACCGTATTTTCAATACTATAACACTTATACCGAACTTGGTATGTGAATACATCTTGGGATAGCGGTGTGTCGCGTACCAAAATAAGGTCATTGTGACCTTGACCTTGATCTTTGACCTCCATCATAGGAAATGTCTGGAAAATGCTTGTCTGGGCCGGTGGGGGACTATGGATTGCCCTGCAATTCTTGATGCTCTTGTTATAATTACTTTAGCAATAAAATTCAAAACACTCATACTTATAACCTACCAGTCTGTTTTCATTGACAGTCAGTATATATGGCCAACAAGCTGTGACACCCAGCATTTTCTCATGATTAAATTCATCAAATATTAGTGTTTATTGTAACAAACTTGATGCACACCTCTACTTTGTTCCTCGATCTTAGAACACTCGACCTGTCTGTAATAGCGAGTAAGTCATGTGACGCATGGTTGATCCAATACTCGACGGGAGATTTTATGTTCGAGGTGAAGGATTTGTATATAAAGTTCTTGCCGCATCTCTTTAGTTTTAACAGTTTCTGTGTGGCTGCATTAACTCTTTTCTCCTGAGGCTTTTGTAGCAAGAAATATGACATACAATTTTAATATAAAAAGTTTTTAAAAAATTATTTAAAATGTGCACTAGAATAGATTTTTCTTTCCTTGTAATTAAAAGTTGACCTGATGTTATACAACCTGATGTTATACAAACAATAGAATTCATGAGTCTTAAACTAATCAATTATTTATTAAATTTTCATCTAAATATCCAACTATTCTATAAAATAGGGTTTCCATAGGGCTTCGGAGCAGATCTAGCAAATCAAAAAATCTTAAATTCCAAAGTTTAACTATCAATTGATATGCATCTTAATTAGGTCCCATGTCTGACATATGACTCGAGTGAATGTAATGTTTAATGTAGAAATATCTTCATTTCTTGCTTATTTTTTTTCTTCAGATCTTTCAGGTTTTAATAAAATCTAAAATGATTTTTTGTAAATTTAATACCAACTGCACATTTGTTCATACATAACAGGTTCATTTTTGGCCTTAGACATTGTGCTGTTGCTCTCTGTCCTTCATATATAATTTGTGGATAATACATTTACTTTAAATACCTACAGTACAGTTATTCAAAGACAAGATTCGTCAGGATTTTTTCAAATTCTGATTTTTCTCAACTGTTTTGCCTGCTGGAGTTGGTAATCATGTTACTACATCTCATTTACAGACGTCTTTTTGTCTAGACATCACCGTGATCATCTAGAAGACATTCGGGAATGCCACTAACAGCTGTCATATCATGAGTAGGGGCAAAAACACTTTAAGGAGGCTAGAGCACTCCAAAAAATATCTTGAAAAACTGAAGAGAAAGGATATACCGATACAGGAGAACAATACTGACGGTCATCATGTTAGATTACCTTTAGTTAAGTGACCTCTAAATGGATAAAAAGAGGAAAATAATGTCCTACTGGGAGGAGGGTTTAGGACAAATGTCAACATTTTAACTAACTGAAGCATAATTTATACCTTTAGAACAGTAAATTTTTTTAAGTTAAAACCCAACAAAAATACTTTAAATGCCATATTTTGCCTAAATTCTGACAAAACAGTAACCATTATAAACATAAAGTGTTAATTTCACACAGCTAGCAAAATGTGCTGCTGGTTCGTAGCTCAAACCCATGGCCTTTGGAAAACCATTTTGATGATCTCCAGACTGAGCTAATTTCCATCCAGAATGCTATGTTTTTCCCGCTGCCCGATTTTCAGAGTTCACTTCAAGCCTGCTGTTAGGCTTAACTATTTTTAAACTATTGCATGCTGACAGACAAGGTCCCGAGTCAGACCCTGGTGCCAAATGTCACCGGGCTAGAAAAAACGTTCAGACTGGCCAGGCTCCGCAACAGTAGCATCACCAGCATCACCAGCATCCTTAATTCACAAAACTCTAACACACATGGGAGCCTGTAAAATATGTCATTTTGTAACAGACTAGGGCAGACCAGTGTCTGAAGCCTATTGTGCCGGTTAGTGCATTTGTCGTTTGGTTATAAATTATACGATAAATATTTTTGTTATGGTAACTGGTAAAGAACATTAGTAACTGCCATTGATTAGCAAACATATTCAAAATGCCAAAAGACATTTCAGCTGTGTGTAATTCAAATGCACAATACTTTACATAATCTTTGTTATCTTGTCAGACCCAGAGCCAGCCTGTAAATTTAAATGAGGCAAATCCTTTTCTAGCGTGGTTCGGCAAAAAATAAAAGATTTCTACACACTATTCCTGCATTTAAGTGGATTTCCTAACAAGATCTGCATTTTCTTTTAGGCGGGCAGGGGGCTATACAGCTGGCTTTGAAAAATCAGTGGTTCTACCCACGTGCTGGTTCTACCTACGTGCCTATTGCACATGAAATTGCCCCGACAGGCATCTTGGGTCCACCAATAGAAGTTGGAAAGTCACCATATGACAATAGCTGTTGGTTCGACTATAAAATCCAATTCAATTCATTTCTTTGGGATGTTTAAATGCCTTTTTTGCTTCTTCTTTTATTTTTTGGTTGCCTCGGTGTGCCTCAGTCTAGCTACACGCCTGCTTATATACTTCCAAAACCCTATGGAAACTCTTTGTTAATCTTCCCACTGAAAGAAAGCTAACCCATTATTCCAAGCAAGATAATTATGATGGCATTCTCAGGGTTGATATTAAAACATGAATGCAGGCAAAATATACATATCCTTCACCCTGGGTGTTATACTGCCTACACAATATGATGCAAATTATTAATTAAATCTTGCATACATGTTTTATTTGCTTCGTGGGATATAATTTTATGCTAGAAGTTTAAATTTTTAATAATTAAATTAATAAAATGTTAAAAATGTCTCGGAAATATTACATGGATGTTTTATTTGCTCCATGGGATACATATTAAGAAGTCTATTAAATCATTTTAGAATTATTTTATTATTAGAATTTTGTGTTTCCGAGTTTCAAGAACCTCATTACTCAATGTCCAGTAAAACCTCGGTGAATTCTGAGAATGTAATGAGCTTTAAATTAACTGGTTTCATTGGTCCAATTTTTATCACTGAACCAATCAGAATGCTTCATTTATATTTTCATTTGGTTGCTTTTATCATGACATCACACTCTGGTATCAAGTCTTGCTATTATGACATCACATCATGCTATTATGATGCAACTCAGTGTGTTCTCAGAACTGAATGAGCCTTTTAATTGTTGTGAGACAGATTAAGGCTGTTTGTATCTCACTCATTGAGTAATGAGTTTCTTGAAACCAAGAATCACAAAATTCTAAAAATAATTCTAAAATGATTTAATTGACTGCTAGTGGAATACACATTAGATGCTTAAATATCATCCTGGTTGGGGGGAAACAGCCATACTGTACTGTACATTCCGAAACATAACGGAACTACCAGGTGCGGCGTGGATATGGGGAATATCAAAAATATTAAGACCTGTTGATATTTTTTACTTCGGTAATCCTGTCCATATGGATTAGGTTTACTTTTACTTTTTCTTACTTCAAGTATATTTCGGACAGTCAAATATAGATTTCGGACAGTCAAATATAGATTTCGGACAGTCAAATATAGATTACCAAATATAGATTTCGGACAGTCAAATATAGATTACCGCCCTGATTACGCTGAAGAGTCAGAAAAAGTTTTTTTGTTGTTGTTTTGTGTACAAATTATCCAGATGCCTTTAGTGTTTGAAGTTTATAATTAATTACAAACACTATTTTCTCACAATTTTCTCACTGCAACTGATTTCAATGTATAGCTGTATATGAAATGGTATATAATAAATACAGCAACTAGCTGTATTAAAGTCACAGCTACCAGTGTTGTATAATATAAATGTAAAACAGACAAACGCCAATGTTAAGGTCTGCTTTAACCATTTTCATTCCCAAAAACAAATTGAACATCTGATCAGGTGTCTTCTTTTAGTTTTTATAAACCCTATTCAAAACTGAAATAATATGTTCTCAAAATATTCTGTAATTTTCCTAAAACTATCAGCATCCTACTAGATTTTAGAAGAAATATTTTTAACTGCATAATGTTTTCTCCTTAAACATACATGTGATATCTCCCGCCGGGAGCTCAATTCTCCCGGGATTTCATGGAATTTCCCGGCCTCCCACCGGGTGCTCCATTTCTCCCGGTATTTACCGTCGAGTTCCAAAATTTCGCTATTTGCGAATCCTTTTGGGTAATTGCTATGATTTATTGGATCAAGACCGAGTTTTCTGAATGATCTAGAAAATAAACACCAACCGTTTGATCTATATCTGTGATTAAAAGGATTAGCATGTCAGCTAATTAGTTTATTGTGGAAAATAATGATTGGACTGTTTGTTTATGACACGTGGCGGCGATATCGAAGATTGATAGAAATATACCGACTATAAGTGGAAAGTTAATTAGCGAATTCGGCATCGATTGATATTTGGTATATTAATTGGATTAAAAATATAATATAATTGAGGACAATTAAAGGATGACGATTTCAACTAATCGATTGCAGTTTGTCATGATTAGAGAAGTGTTTTGTCTGTGTATAAAATGGGAAGCATCTTCATTATGTGCTATGCTTAGTTTTGCTATGCTTAATTACATGCTATTCTTAATTATATGCTATGCTAACATGAAATAAACAGTATTGGATGTATAAAATATGTTTTTATGCTGATTTACCCCCTTTATTAAGGTTTATATCAGGAAAAAAACTACCGGTACGCGTAAAATATTCGAGAAAAAAAACTCCCTGGTTTTTGTCAAATATCCCTTGAAAAAAAGTCAAATCTCCCAGTTAACCCTCCTGAAAATATCACATGTATGCTTAAAGTAAACATGTCTCAGTCAAAAATAGCTGTACGTGGCTGTAATATTCTGTAATTGTGTGTAAATTTTAATAATTTTGTTTTGAACAGTTATTTCACTTTATGGAAATCCAGAATTTTGAAATAAAATTAAAGTGCTAATAGAACCCTTTTACAGTTCAACTTTAAAACTTGAACAGCATGGAAAGATTAGTTTTCAAAAATATTGCTGTGTGTTTCCCTTTAAAGTTAGTTAGTATGCCATGTATAACCTGCTAGTTCTTTATTACTGATATTAATACCTCAATGATAAAATATATGGAGATAGATCAATATATATTGCATGCATAATTAATGAATGAGGAACAACCACTGTTTTATTACACCCACTCTATGAACAAATGAGCTAAAACATAAATAAGGTATGGCAATGAAAGCATGGAATGAGTTTTGGGCTGTTCCAGGCAAGATACACATATACTCATACTATTTCTAGAAATAATATACAAAAGTCAAACCTGAATTAATAGACTTCATAAAACCAAAGTGGTTTCTTAATTTTTAATGCAAGTCGATTTACATAAATTTACATTCATAAAACCTTGTTAAAAGTGGTCTGTTACTATAGAAACATTTACAAAAGCAGAGTTCATCAGTTATTTCACTCGTAAATGCTTTTAATGCTTTAACTAGGACATTGTGTGGGTACTTCCTGTTAAAACTATTTATTTCTCTGTAAAAGCTGAAGAAAACGAACATGAATCAAAACAGATGTTGTGTCTTTTGAGCTCACAATTTCGGTGACTAATTCAGGTTTGACTCTGAGTTCAAGTTTCAGGTGTATTTCTTCTTCACATCATTGAATCCAGAATTTAAGACTGCATGAAAAAAATACAAATTTGCACTTAAAATTGTCTATTGCCAAAATGAAATTCCTTAAAATTTAATGAGACTTCTGGATTTGAATGATTAAGCCAATGCAAATAAACAGTCGTATGATGTAATCTGACACAGCCAAATATTACAATGCACTAATTGTGCTAACATGCAAGCTGAGGCCCTCCTCGTAATCCTTCTCTCCGTACTAACATATTAAAAGTGCTCTAAACAGACATTCACGTGAATGGTAGATATAAACAATGGAATGAAAACATTCGTGTCAATGAATATTGGCAGAGACGTGAGAGCAATATTCACTGCTGTGCAACATACTGAAAACTTACGCTGAATGAATTTGACTTCTGAACAGCGTTCGCTTGTTTCTTACTTTTACGCGACGACAAGGGCGTCGACTGTGGATATTCACCCATATCGTCCTAGAAATAAAATCAAAGGCATGCCACATGCAAAAATAAAACATAATGTACTGAAAGCAAATTAAACAAACATACAGTCAATGTTGGATAAGTACGCAACAAAATGGAGAAGCAGTACGTCTATCACCAGGAACAAAATAAAAGATTTAAGAGTTACATGCCCTTATCTGTTCAAATACCCCAAAAATGTATTCCGTTCGCATTTTAAATACTCTCAAGTTGTGTTCCATCTGCACTGCATTTACATTTCCTTTTTATTTAACTACATTTTTGACTGCATTTAGTCGGATTTATGAATGCAAGAAGTGGTAATAAAATATCTGTTTTCATATAAATGCATGTGGACAACATTCCTGAACAAACAAATTTAAATTCAATTGCGCCTTCATCATTTATTGATCATAGGTAATGTTACCAATTGTTACCAATTATACTAACTGTGGCAATTTGACTCCATACACACCTGCCATACGTCTGGATGAAAAGAAGTTTCAATTTCAAGATCTACTGTCAATCCTAAATTTTAAGTAAAAGGTTGCAGTGACCTTGACCTTTGACATATTCACCCCAAAATCAATAAGGGTTTATGTTTTACCAAGATAGGACTTCACAGCAGGTATGAATTATATGCAAGGAGCATACTCGTTTGAATGAGTAGGAACTAATTTTCATTAAAAGCAGGGATTCCGTAGTTCCTCTTCGCTCTTAGCCACTTTCCTTACCAATTTTCATTAAAAGATCACAGTGCCCTTGATCTATTGAAAGTCTACCTCACACCAAGATATATATGCATGCAGCCGCTCTCTTTTCAATGAGTGGAAACATAAGCGCTTCAGAGTTTGCATTCCTTTTTTGAATGCATGAATGAATGAATGGTTATACGGCACGTCGACACATAAATAGGTCATATTATGCGCAAAAATGTTAAGCGTATTTTTTTTAATGCATTCAGTGTTCACTTTAAATTCATACCGATGTACTCTTTTGAGTACGGTGAAGACATATTTCATAATGTTTGAGTGTATCCATTCGCATTCCGTCTTTATTCTATTCGTTGGAATTTATTTGGGATACTTAAAAGATATGGGCCTGTATCTGAAGATTTTACATTGAAAAAAAAAAAGTACACAATTTACAGGAGAAAATATCGTAAATATACAATATAAAGGTAAATATACAATATAAAGGTTACTCTAGGCCATCAATAAAAATATGTTTGATTGCCGTGCTCCGACCGACTCACCCGATTCGGCCGCGACTCAAAAAAAAATTATGACCTCGGGCCGGAAAAAAAAAAAAAATGAAAAAAAAAAATGGCATAATATATGCGAACAATATATATATAAAAAAAATATCTAAAAATAAAACTTTTTCCTACCTTAAATACACATGAATAAAATAATTATGTGCAAGTCCTTGTGTTTAGTTTTAATAACCTATGCCCTAACATCGTACTAGTGTTGTAGATTGGATAAGCTTTTGATGTAAAAAAAAAAAAAGAAATCCCTACCTACCTACCTACCCTCCCTCAAAATTCTGGGTAGGAGCACAGCAAACAATTTTTTATTGATGGCCCTATCAACAGCATCAAACTAATTTAATTCATGTATAACCAATATTTATAACACATTCATTTGATTTTCAATTAAAGTACCGTATTTCCCCTTAACATAAGTAGGGCCTCCCTTAAAAGAAGCCTCCCCCTCCACCCTCCCCCTCCACCCTCCCCATCCCCCACTCCCCACACCACCTTTTAAAAAAAATATATCAATATTCAATAAATGTTCGATCTTTTGTATCACTCAAATTAAAAGTGATTTTTTTTTTCTAATTTTATAAGAGCGCCCACTTTGCATTTTGCATAGCACCCAGGTACTACTATTTGGGGAATTACGGTAGTCACACAACGTATATATAGACGCGGATATATCTACATGAACAACATTCAAATATCACTGGAATTACATGTAGGCATACTGATTGGTTCTATAAAATATGTCCTGAAATCGGCCTCAAAATAAGCTTTCTGTACCGATCTATCCGCCCTGAGTGTTGTCCTTGCAGTTAGGATCAAACTGTGTAGTGCTGAGATGAATGATCTATAAGAGGTGATCTCTTGATACATCTCTGTTATTTATAACTTCCACATGACATCATCAATATAATTTGACCAATCGGTGACCAACAAAAAGGACACACCTCCACATTTTGGTAGTGGTTACACTCGGTGTTTATCGTTGCTGCTCAACTGACTTTAGCCCTTTATAAAATAATTTGTAGAGATAATTATATTAATAGCTTTAATTTTTTGCGTACAGCTATGTATCTTCTTTTGGTTCTGCCTTATTTTAAAACAATTTGATTTTTCATATAGAGATTGAGGATTAAGTCCAAGTAAAACCCTTTATTTTCACCTACTCAATATCTCAACCTCTCGGAATTTTGTAACTAATGCCTGGATGTGAAAGTTATCAATATAGTATTAAATTACTGGGTTTTAAACAGTTACTTCTTTACACCAATGTCTGCAAAAGCAGCTATGGTGTTATAGTAATCATTATCTACACTACCACACATGCACAATTCCAACTTTACTATTAAAGATTTAAAAACATCCATGGAGACAAAATGAACACAGTAATGACCGAAAATAAAAACAGACATAAATACAAGCATATTCAACATTCAAAAGAATAATGACGTCCCAAATCATGTAAAAGTTTAATCATGTGATAATCATGTGACAGTCATATAAACGACTAAATCTTGTAACAAACCTCTTCCTCTTGATGTTTTTGTTTATCCTTCTTTCTTTCTGACTTGTCTTTTTCTACTCTCCCTTCTTTCTCTTTCCCCATATCTTTTGGGGTTGGTGGTACCTATAAATTGAAATACAAATATAAATATTTGCCACTGCATTTTGTATCAGATTTTTAATGCGACCGTTCTCCTGACTCATCAATACTCCTGAAGGAAATAATTATTACATCAACTATAATATTTGGTCAACATGGCTACTAATCCACTTGGTTGTTTAAACAATGTTTTATTCAGAAAATGAATGTGATTGGACAGCAGGCAATGCCAATTAAGACCTCCATTATGAGGTTGTCGAGTCCTAGTGTCCAGCATATACTGTCCAATAGACTAACTTTTGCATGGTTTATCGACAACTGAACTGTTATTTAACTGTGATGCAATCTAACATATTTGGCAAAATTACTGACAATTAAAAAATGCATATACTGTCTCAAGGTCAAAAATACAGTTTGTAATTCACTTCAACCGGGGAATGCACCAAAAGTTATTTAAATGTTCCTAATTGTTCAACTGCATTCCATGAAGGCTGCCATCTTGAGTTATTTGACGTTGGTTTTAGACATTACTATGAAGTCATCCAATGAAAGATAATTTTATGTCTGTCCTCAAAACAAAATAAGCGTTTTATCTGAAACCAGTTAAATTTGCAACACAATCAGAATGCAGTAAAAATTCTTTAAGTGTTTTAGAGTACAAGTTATCCTAAAACACTTGGGACATCAATGATTTTATCATAAATCTCAATAACAAGTAGGTCAAACTCTTACCTGGGCTGCTATAACTGGGTCATTAGCCCTGGTAACTAGCGTCCCACTACTGGACGTGGACTGACTACTATTGCTGTGTGTGTCGTATGGCTTGGAGGTTTGTGTGACGTAATAGGGACGCTGGGAGTGGTTTGGGGTACTTGGCACATTAGGTAAGGCTGAAGGCATACTCGGGTATCTAAATTGGACTATTCTAGAACACGCTGAAATAGAAAATAAAAACATTATTCGGAAACTTTTTCAGAAAATGATGAAATGCGAGCGTATATGAAATCTGCACCATAAAACTTTAAAAATATTTTTTAAAATAAAACATGTAAAAACTAGAAATATGTCCATTGGACCATAGAAAACAATCAGCGAAAAACGTAAAATTTGACAAAAAAAGGGCCATAACTCCCGTAAAACAAGGTCAATTTTGACGCCTAATCAACATGCACAGCTTCACATCATCGGTAAGCATCCTGTAAAGTTTCAAAACAATATGTAGAAAACTGTGGGAGGAGATGGACACAATAACTTTTCGAGACGGATGGACAGACGGGATGGACATGGGTAACTCTATATGCCCTCTCACCATTAGGCAATCAGTGGTGGGTGCATAAAAAAGAAAACAAAACATGACCATTCTGTGTTCGTAAAATCATTCCTCTGGAGCAAGACTTCACTTGGTGCCCAGAAACCCTGAAAATACTAATAGTTCAGCAAAATTCTGAATACCAGTGAAATAATGTCGGTCTGCGTGGAAAAAATCATAATTTGTCAATACTGTCTGCCAGAATGCTAAATTACAATATTATCTGTCTGAATCATTCATTTGGCTTTGTACAGTATTAGGGCTTAGAGTCTGACAGTGAGTTATGACAGCTGAAATTATATTTACTCAAAACTTATGAAACCAATTATTCAATGATCCCGCCAACAACAGACACATTTTACAACATTAGTATGTACAGTATTTCTCAACCTACTGATGACGAGGTATATAAATAACTTACATATTTTGAGAATTAAAACCGTATAGACGCAATACAAACCGCTCTAACCAGCCAGACCAACCCCAAACCTCTCGAATGAAGAGTTACCAACCCATAATTCATTTTACACATATTCAATCATTGGTATTTTAAAAACTCTTGAATTAACATTAAAATTGTGACTAAGCAAAACTGGAGTTGTTTTTTTTGGCTCAAACAACAGTGTCTGTCTGAAGAGACACATCATTTAATATTTATGCTACTACTTTGTTATATAGTTAGTTCAAAAATTGAAATACTTCAATGAAAGATTAAAAACATATATTTTACAATATGATATCTTCTGCGTTTGCAGCACTGTATATAATTACATCATGTACACATACCATCTTGAAAGACTCTTTCTACATTGAGGCCGTATGTTGCACACGTCTCATAATAGGAGCACCGTTTCAGATCGTTGGCTAATTTACGGGCACGGGTATCGTCGATCACTCGCGGGTTACTTTCACTGATTGCATCTGTAATATATAACAGAGAACAACTTGTAATATTAATCATTTCCAATTGTATATGTATCTCTGATAAAGAAGAACATGCTTGAACAAATGACGATGAATATTCAAATCATAAACCGTCATATTTCAGATTTTTTGTTGTTGATGATTTTCAGTCCTTCTCACGCACCCTCCCGAAGATCTTTATCACACTGTATATACTTTAATTATTCAAACAATGCAACTGTTTATATAATAATCCCTTGCCAAGAAATGAAATTTCAAAATGGCAACTAAATAAACTAGTCCATAATGTTAATTCTATGAACCAGTCCATAATGGTAACTCTTATTATAAACAAGCCATTAATGATATTTCTATAAACTAGTCATAATTTACCTACTAAACAATCCGTAATGGTAACACAATTAACCAGACTATAATGTAACTCCATAAACCTTAATGCTATTTCTTTAAACTTGTCCATAATGGTAACTCTATAAACCAGTCCATAATGGTAACTATAAACCAATCCATAATGGTAACTATAAACCAGTCCATAATGGTAACTATAAACAAGTCCATATTGGTAACTCGATAAACCAGTCTTTAATGGTATTTCTATAAACTTGTCCGTAATGGTACCTCTGTAAACCAGGCCTTAATGGTATTTCTATAAACTAGTCCATACTTTTATTAACTACTAACCAATCCATAATGGTACCTCTAAAAACTATTCCATAATCGTAACTCTATAAACAGTCGATAATGCACCTATCAATATTTTGCCCCAGGGGGGGGGCGGCGGGCATACAGGGGACTTTAGACAAGAAGACGGTCCCCGATAGGCGGGAGTTTGACACGCCGAATTATTCCGGGTCCCGGGAAATAGACTGGCCGGATTTTACGACTCGGTACCCGGGATTTAGACAAACCATTTGTATTAAAAAAATTGCGGAAATTTTGAAAGAAATGGAAGCGTTTAAATCACATTTTTCTGTCCAAGACATGTGTGATTGGGTTGGGGTAATATCCCCAGACCTGTCTAAGATATTTAAAGGTATACAGGAAATGTTCTTATTCATTTCTGTTGACGTATATGTATTTTCTTCGTAATGCCATTCTATTGTCGTGTGTTTTCGCGATGACCTTCACGGTCCCAATCAAAGGAAGATAGACGAATTTGTTACAAAATAGAAAAAATGTTTTTAAGCCTTATGCAATTGATTTCCAAAAATATGTAGGCATCTATCCCATGTAACAAAGTCTGCATTGTTCATAGACTTAATTAAGTAATCTATATTTCAGATATTGTTGTTGAACTGTCAAGATTTGGGCGGAAGAGAAAGAGGCGGATGTTTAGTGAATTTGTTATGTAAAAAAACAAAATAAAATATGAAATTTACAGTGTGCTGTAACTTTTTACCTTCATTGCTTTCTATCAGAATACTAAAGTATTAAATTGATGCTAGGTTTTTCTCCATAAACCATTGGTTAAACTGTCGAATTGCTGACATTGTTTTGGCTGATTTGTAGCCAGTTCATGGTGGAAAAATGCTAAACTGGCAATATTGGCGCTAGCTTGCTAGCTTCACCCCCGGGGCATTTGATTCACAACATCTCCCACTATGGGGATTTAGACAAAATTATTGGCTCTAGGGTGGGGAATTAGACCCCAAAAAGAAAGGATTGTCTAATTCCCCTGGGTCTGCCCGCCGCCCCCCCCCCTGGGGCAAAATATTGATAGGTGCATAATGGTAACTATAAACCAGTCCATAATGGTAAACCAGCCCATAATGGTAACTCTATAATATACTCTATAAATCTGTCCATAATGGTAACTCTACAAATCAGACCATAATGGTAAATATATAACTCTATAAATCAGTCCATAAAGGCAACTCAATAAATCAGTCCATAATGGTAAAATTATAAACCAGTCCATAATGGTTACTCTATAAAACAGTCCAAAATGGTAACTCTATAAGTCAGACATGTAACTATCCCCATATATAAACCATAGCTAGTATGTTTTCACACTATCCACTATTCAATGTCTATTTACACTTTTTATTATAAAATACACATCCATCAAATCAATCAAATGATGAATAATGTTTAATTATTTTAACTTATCAACTTATCTATTACTCAGCCAAATATTGCATATCTACTGGGAATGTTATTCCAAATATAACAGCAATATATCATCCAGTCCTACAATTTGATTAAAACCTGTAAAGCTAGAATCAGGTCTAAACTAAGCAGAGAAGGTTGGTGCGCTCTTGATTACTTCAAAGGGCTATCCCATTAAAACATACCCGAGACCCCAGGAAGGCATTTTAATAAACATCTATGAGTGAACCCTATTTTCTGAAATTTGGTTCTTTAAATTAAATTTTGCATTTACGGGTGGGTGGTCAATTTTAACAGAGCCTTCCTGGGGTCCCATGTATGTTTTAATGGAATAGCCCTAACTTCAAATTTAGACTGACAACCTAGTTTAGCTATTTCCTTAGTCTGACATGTCTCGTAATCATATGGGTTTCTCTTACTTATTAAATTCATAAAAAAAAAAAATATATACATCCATTTTCCATTTTTAATTCGCTCTCACCGATATATCTAATTCCATTTTTAATACTCTCACCGATATATCTAATATCCTACACACTGATTTATCTCACAACCCACACAAGGCTGCCACTGACTCTTGCTGACTTTATATTATTCCCTATATACACTAAGTATCTATACGTAGTATTGGGTTAATTATTGATTACGGTACCACAGTAGTGAAAATTGGCAAAGGAGAGATAATATCCGATATATTAATTGTCATTTATTCCCACTGGAAACAAATCAACCAACTTTATACTACTGCCATATACTGTCCTTTTCCCCCAACCCCTGAAGGGAAACTGTGACAACCATGTAAAGCACACAATGAAGGTATCATATAAAGGTGGAAAATCACAACCACCTCGCATGACAAACCAAGAACTTATTCCTGAATTGATTATCCAATATATAACACTTAATTTGAAAGGTTGCAACATATAGCAAGTATGAATGGAATCTTTGCCATATGTAGCGGTAAAGCTAGCTGAAACAAAATTCCAAGGAATTAAATGCTTGCCTACACTGCGCTTTGACACATATGAAAGATTGAATTGAATTACGAAAGATGTCTAAATGGGTGGAACTCCTGTTGTTCCATCAGCAACATTTGATATTCTGCGTGGGGCGTCCGTGGCCGAGTGGTTAGAGTCTCTAAATAGAAATCACTTGCCCCTCATCGCTGTGGGTTCGACACCTCACGGCCCTAGGAATCTTTATGTAAGGAAGCTATCCAGCTGGCTTACGGAACGTCAATGGTTCTACCCAGGTGTCCACCCATGCAAAACAAATCCCCGGATTGGCACCTGGGTCTTCCTAAATCAATCGCAGCTGGAAAAGTCGCCCCATGACCTTAGCTGTTGGTGTGACTATGATCTTCTGTGTGTATTAGGGTCCAACATAACATACCTATCTTTGTCTAGTAATGAACAGTTTGTCTGAAATCACTGATGGGTTTCAATTTATTTTTAGATCTTATTCACTGAGATTTATTCCTGTTTTAAAGAAACATCAAACAGCATGAAAAGCAATGTTAAAATTATGTTACAGCAACTGGAGCCCATCCCAAAACACTTATTATATGCTGAATCAAAAGAGTTTTACCAAGTTCAAACCAATTTGATGTGTTAATTTACCCTTAATCCATTATCAATCATCACTTCATAATTAGTATTCTTGCGTAACGGATAAGGTAATCCGCAAGATAAAAGTCGTGCGCTGATATCAACAATGACAGCCAATGACGTCAATGCACAGAATGTAAATGATATGGAAGAAAAAGAGTCTATCATGGGCATCCAATTCAGATAGGGAAATGTTTAATTTTAATCGGAGTATCGGTTCCGATAAAAACAATTATACCGTGTGATGGAATACCCATCTTCACCGGATACACATGCAAGATTCTTATAGTATACTATATATATATACATATGACTTAACTCTTTTTTTCTCTTTTTTTCGTCAACCAAATATCAATTAATTTAAAATCTTACTAAGATATTCTGACCACCACGACTTTATATAAATGTCTCAAATATGCAGTGATAGCATTTTTTCACCCGTCATTTTATTCTCAAAATCTAAAATTATATTACCTCAATTCAGAAATGCCTAAAACACCTTTCACCAATTATGGATGTTGTATTAACTCCGACCACAGTAACAAATATCAGGAATCTGACAGAATCGGAAACACTTCCGTCTATTGACACAGTTCCACTCCAGCATCATTACAACTATAGACATACATAATGTACGGTATATTGAATCAATACTATGTCAATTACGCCTAATACATATAGTGATGCCTGTAATGTCCTCCCTGAAGTAAGCAATATCCCCCTTGGCACTAACCCACATGGATATGACATCATGTTGGGCACCAAAACAAGTCGAAATGTCAAGCAATATTGCCTTCACTTGCATCAAATGAGAGAATGTGCCTGAATTCATCACGAACAAATGGT
This sequence comes from Cyrtodaria siliqua, assembly GCA_037043455.1. NCBI lineage: Eukaryota > Metazoa > Mollusca > Bivalvia > Adapedonta > Hiatellidae > Cyrtodaria > Cyrtodaria siliqua. The sequence continues at coordinate 47,074 of JAWPHD010003763.1, forward strand.
TAAAACATTGAGAGAAAAAAATCTAGCAATATTGTCTCGATTCACCATATTAAATCAGTTTGAACATTGTAACAGACTGTATGTAGAATCCCAAATCCCATCACTCAAGGTGGGCAACAAAATAGCCAAGTTAATATTTCATAATATTACATATTTGTCTGTGATTTGTATAGGAAATACTGGGAAAAGAAAAGCTATATCTACTCGTTTGCTCTGCTGCGAAGTATCTCCCAGTGGGAGTTATTTCACAGTACAGAACATTGCTCTGTCTTTTCCGTCAGTGGCGGGAACGCCAAATGACATTCCGATTGTTTTATGGACGTTGTCGTCAGATTCCGCCACTAGGTAATACCGATTACGGAAATTAACGAAGAGTTCCGGTTCAACTTGTTTTGTTTGTATGACGTAAAGTCGTCTTGGCGTTCTCGTGCAAACTGGTGTAAAAAGGCGTATGTATCACTGCGCACTAAGAACGAAAGAAGGATTTTTTTCTCCTTTAAATCATCACAAAATATGTAAACTCTATAACTTCCTAATTCAAATTCATGTGAACTTGTGCTGCCCATATAAAGGGCATGCCTCTAAATGACATGAAGGATGACTTACATCCTTAGGGTGGATAATATGACAGAAAAGCAGCAGGAGTCACAAAATAGTTTCAGGAAAGGACAATCAGGCAAATTTTTGGATTTCCAAACTGTTACAAACCACTCGCTGATTTATTTACACTGTTTTCTACTTCCGCAAAGCTGTATCATCAGAGTATGTTTTCCACCCTAAATAAGGTTGTCAACAATGGTAACTGGAAATGTCGGATATCCGACTAATCAGACTAATGCTCCCGCTAAACGCAAAACTTCCAAGCAAAGAAAATCACTGCAAATGAAAAATAAGCATACAATTTATACATGTTACATCTGTATATTTATTTTATACATCTGTATATTCGTTTTTAATCAGTTTGCAGTGCTTTTCTTTGCTTTAAAATATATTTTGTCAATATGCCAAATATGGTAAAAAGGTGTGATGATGTCATCGTTCCAAGATGGCCACCTCCATTTATGTTTCTTTGCAAATTTTCAATATGTCATAATCTTTGCATGGCATTTTGATAATTCTTTCAGCTTTTTTCAAGATTTTCAGAGCCCTTTAAAATAACTTGTTTGAAAATAGTGCATCAACCTCTTTAAATTTGATCTGTATGTGGCAACACTTTTGGTGAAGGGAAAATGAATTAACAATTTTTAATAACGCACTAAATAATTATGGTAATATAAATAATGTGTAGTTCATATATAAAGTTCTTGATGCATTGTCGGTCTGTCTGTCTGTCTGTCTGTCCATCCATCTGTCTGTCCGTCTGTCTGTCTGTCTGTCTGTCTGAGGATTGGTTGGTACGTCCGTCCATCTCAGTCTGTCTATCTTCTACTCAAGTCCCTCGTAGCTATACACATTTAACATAACATCAGACAACACACCAAGGCTATTGCATTGAAATCCCAAACAAAATAATTCAAGCCATTCCATTTCATAATACTACCAACATATAACAAATCTTAGAAATACACCTGCCTTAATAAATATTTATTCTCCAAAGAAATAATTTCAAACTCTGAAAATGTGAACACACATCTGATATCCATTTAATATATATCCCATTTTCTAAAGCCATAAACATCTGATACACAATATTAATAGCTATATCTTGTATAAAACAACTCCTACTGTATGAAATCCACTCCACAAAGACAATATTATAAATATGACTCCATATTCATAAGTTTTTATCATCAGTGAGTATCTGTAATCTTCCAAGATATCCCAGCCTAGATGAGAGGGCCCTAGATTTCTCCCCTAATAAACTTAAGTGGCAGGATACTTTCATCTTACACACACCATGGTGCCTTGTGCTGGGGCAACCTCTGTAGATATGTTAACCAGCATCGGATCCACCAGTTACAGAAAAGGGGGACCGGGAAAAAGGAGAACCACCCCCTTCACACCAGCCATAGGCTTGCATTAACCATTTAAGTTTTATTGAAATACACAACAATCTAGATTTGAAACAACATTATCAAATATAAGTCAAAATTCAAGGGATGAGCTCCCTTCAACTTCTCCTGTTCACCATACTCCTACTCCAACACCCCCACCCTGACCTTAGGCCAAACAAAAAAAATAGGTGTGTTTCCTATTGCATGCTCTATAAAAATAGGGTTGGTAGGTAGGCATTTTCTTTTTTTCTTTTTTTTTGGAGCAAGATATTGTGAGATTCTACATGCATTTATCTCATAAACCCCATACAAGTTGATGATACAGCTGAAAGTTGCTCTGTGATGTCAGTTTACCTCGATATATTGTGATAAATCATTGTTCAGAACAAATATATATATTTATTTATTTTTTCATCAAAAGTTTTAAAAATAGGGTCGGTCGGGCCACCGGAAACACAGGTATTTTTTTGTTTGGCCTTACTATCTCGCTGACAACACTCAGACTAACACATAACATGGCAATTGACACAATTATCAGCTACGTGATACAAGCAACATACAATCCCTGTTTCATGATCCGCCTGTTTGTGGGCCGCGGGCCGAGGCCCTGACTTACAAACCCCCAATCCACCTATGGAATACAGGAAGCAGGATAAAAAGGAACTGGGGCAGCACTTAAAATATCATCTTAACTGTAAAAGAGCAATTAAAATCTACCTACAGAAATATGAAAGAGACTCAACCTGCAGTTGTACTTGGCACAGCATCAGTTCACTTTAAAAATCCACATGTGAATTATGTTGTTAATAGGCACACGTGTAACCCAAACCACAACCCTACTTTTCAAGGGTCCTTTTACCAATTTTTCTCTAATAAAAACACCTCCTTTAGTAACTTGATAATGCATGTGCCCACCCAACAGAGCCAAATGAAGCATACACCTGATGACCATGTCACATTAAAAGAGCTCTGGTATTAAGTGCAGAGAAAACATAAAGATTCTCATATAATTATGCAACTGTTAAATGGTAACCGCAGGGAGGGACCAAATTTTCAGTCCAGAGTAACTACCAAGAAACTGGGTAGGGGCCAATAAGCTAATGCTTCTCTGTATAAGAGCCACCAGGTATATTGTTTCAGGAAGAAGATTTTCAAGTTTTTACCTTCAACAGTTATTCTCTATAAAAGTTTGTATAAAATATGTGCCCGTGGGACAGTAACACAATTAATGTGACCCCATGGTCACTACTTAAACAAGAGGTCAATGACCTTGAAGCTCTACTGATTGATTTTGATTTCAGGAAGTAGTCGCTACAGACTTGTTTTTTGAAAATCTATTTTTAACCGTTGCGGCCATCTTGAATTTCCGGCCGACCTGAAATTTTGCTAAGATCAATAAGACATTAAGAGCAACATTCCTGTGAAGTTTCATGAAAATCCGTCAGGTAGTTTCAAAGAAGTAGTCGCTACAAGTTTTCATTATATAACTCTATGTAAACAAAGCAGCCATGTTTAAGGTCAAATCAAAACGATTTTCGACAAGGACCAACATCATGTCATACTGATCATTTTAGAAAAAGTCCCATATCAATATCTCTTATTGTTTTGAAGAAGTAGTCGCTACAAACTTATTTATTTTAAATCTATTTTTAGCTGTGGCGGCCATCTTGAATTTCCGGCCGACCTGAAATTTTTCTAGGATCAACTAGACATCAAGAGCAACATTCCTGTGAAGCTTCATGAACATCCGTCAAGTAGTTTCAGAGGAGTAGTCGCTACAAGTTTTTACTATATATAACTCTATGTAACCAAAGATGGCCACTGGCAGCCATGTTTAACGTCGAATCAAAATAATTTTCCACAAGGATCTACATCATGTCATGCTGATCATTTTAGAAAAAGTCCCATATCAATATCACTTATAGTTTTCAAGAAGTAGTCGCTACAAACTTATTTTTTAAAAATCTATTTTTAGCTGTGACGGCCATCTTGAATTTCCGGCCGACCTGAAATTTTGATAGGATCAATTAGACATCAAGAGCAACATTCCTGTAAAGTTTCATGACAATCCGCCAAGTAGTTTCAGAGGAGTAGTCGCTACAAGTTTTTACTATATAACTCTATGTAAACAAAGATGGCCGCTGGCAGCCATGTTTAACGTTGAATCAAAACGATTTTTGACTAGGATCAACATCATGTAATGCTGATCATTTTAGAAAAAGTCCCATATCAATATCACTTATAGTTTTCAAGAAGTAGTCGCTACAAACTTATTTTTTAAAAATCTATTTTTAGCTGTGACGGCCATCTTGAATTTCCGGCCGACCTGAAATTTTTCTAGGATCAATCAGACATCAAGAGCAACATTCCTGTAAAGTTTCATGAATATCCGCCAAGTAGTTTCAGAGAAGTAGTCGCTACAAGTTTTTACTATATAACTCTATGTAAACAAAGATGGCCGCTGGCAGCCATGTTTAACGTTGAATCAAAACGATTTTTGACTAGGATCAACATCATGTCATGCTGATCATTTTAGAAAAAGTCCCATATCAATATCACTTATAGTTTTCAAGAAGAAGTCGCTACAAACTTGTATTTTAAAACTCTATTTTTAGCTTTGGCGGCCATCTTGGATTTCACATCAACATGAATTTTTGCTAGGATCAACTAGACTTTATGGGCAACATTTCTGTAAAGTTTCATGAATATCCATCCAGTAGTTTCAGCTGTGAAGTCGCTACAAGTTTTTACTATATAACTCTATGTAAACAAAGATGGCCGCTGGCAGCCATGTTTAACGTTGAATCAAAACGATTTTTGACTAGGATCAACATCATGTCATGCTGATCATTTTAGAAAAAGTCCCATATCAATATCACTTATAGTTTTCAAGAAGAAGTCGCTACAAACTTGTATTTTAAAACTCTATTTTTAGCTTTGGCGGCCATCTTGGATTTCACATCAACATGAATTTTTGCTAGGATCAACTAGACTTTATGGGCAACATTTCTGTAAAGTTTCATGAATATCCATCCAGTAGTTTCAGCTGTGAAGTCGCTACAAGTTTTTACTATATAACTCTATGTAAACAAAGATGGCCGCTGGCAGCCATGTTTAACGTTGAATCAAAACGATTTTTGACTAGGATCAACATCATGTCATGCTGATCATTTTAGAAAAAGTCCCATATCAATATCACTTATAGTTTTCAAGAAGAAGTCGCTACAAACTTGTATTTTAAAACTCTATTTTTAGCTTTGGCGGCCATCTTGGATTTCACATCAACATGAATTTTTGCTAGGATCAACTAGACTTTATGGGCAACATTTCTGTAAAGTTTCATGAATATCCATCCAGTAGTTTCAGCTGTGAAGTCGCTACAAGTAAAAGTTTACGGACAGACGGACAGACGGACAGACAGACGGACAGACAGACGGACGACGGACTCCGCACCACGGCATAAGCTCTGCTGATCTCTGATCAGTAGAGCTAAAAAACTTGGTATGCAGCCAATAACTTATACTTAATGCAAAATATTATATCTCTAGTTCCTATTTCAGATTTTTTTTAGATTTCCTTCTTTACTTTATGTAAAAGTAACCTCCGGGGCTTGGCCAAATCTGTCCCAAGGGTTACCATTTGAATAAACTAAGCAAAAGATGAAATATTTTCCTATATAACTCTATCCAAAACTGTAACCTTCATGGCCAATCCAAATTTTACCCCAGAGTCATTAAACAAACTTGAGTAAAGTATCATAAGCTTAGGTTACATGCAAACTAGCAGACAGTTATCTTTTGTGTTACAGAGAAATATTTTTTTTTTTAGTTTTTCCACATAATTCTATGTAAAACTGTGACCCCTGGTTTAAGCAAAATTTAACCCATGGTCACCATTATAACATAATTGCTATATTACCATAAGCTTGTGCTACATGCAATTGTATGAAAGCTCTATTCCTTGAGGTTTCAGAGAAGTAGATTTTCCAAGGTTTTTCCCTTTATTTCTGTTTATTATTCTGCAATTTATACAAACTTTGGTTCCAAGGACTTCATTTGAACAAACTTGATAGACTATTACCAAGCAATCATTTATAAACAAAAAACATTGGAAATTAATCAGGTCTTATACAGTACAGCTCACGCGAACCCCCACTTTACTTGATTCGCCGAGTTTGGTGGCATTGAGTGCCGCGCGTATGTATGCAGAGTCGGTGTTTGGACTCCGAGTATCCACATCACATATACCTTTTAACAAGGCGGCATTAACAACGGGTTTATGACCCGGAATTATTTACATTTTTTCTGATTGTTTCTGACCAAAGAACCCAACGATGTATTAATAATAAACAGCAGACTAGTAAAAACTTGTTACAAATAACGATTAATTAAACATATAATTATAATTTCCAGTATTACTAATTGAATTTTATGTTCAGTCGCCGCAAAGCCTGTAATAGGAACTGCCATATAACAATCGTGACCCAGTAAACATAATCTGGGCATTCGAATTTTCCCACATATGCTTTTCCAAAAAAGTTAAATTGTCTTCTGCTTCCGATTTCTTAAATGATTGAATAATTATGCATTAAAATGACGGCAATCAGAAAAAGTTGCACCCTATACCTGTGTAGTTTCGTCTCGGCGAACTCTGAGTTTGCCTACGCGAAGTATCGTGACCAAAATATGCCGAGAGCTTTTCGCATAGCTGATTCCCACTCCGAGTAGTTTTATCATCAAAACTCTGCATAAGTACGCGATTTGTAACTCGGCGTGAAAGAGTAAAGTGTGGGGTTCGCGTGAGCTGTACTGTAGAAGATTTTTTAGGTTTCGACTATTTTTAGTAATAATGGCCATCTTGGATGTGACTTGACCTTATTTTAGCAATCTTGAAAGTCTCAGACCTAATGAACAACATGAAGTTCAGAAAAATCACCCAATCGGTTTATGAGGAGATTGACCTAAGGAAATGTTAATGCATTATGACAATGGACAGACAGCCAACTGACAGGCAAAAAGCAGTCCAGTCTGACACAACAGATCTTTAAGCTGAACCTTTGCCTCATGGGAGTTAAAAATTTACTTTTTTTTAGTCAGTATGTGAAATTCATACAGCCTCTTACAAAAACGCCCACCACTTTTTTTTTTAACATTCAACAAAATAATCTCAATGTTCTCCATGTTTTTATTTATGGCATCAGCTTTCTAATTTCACTTTTAATCAAACTGTGTTTGCACACAGTCAATAGTTTTCACATCACATGCAAGCGTGCAGACACAGTTATACAAAGCACAATTGTCTATCATGTAAGTAACGGTGTTTACAGTTACATGTCTTATCATGCTGCTAGTATAAACTCTGTCACTGGAGACGATTTACTCTCTATTTTAATATTACATAACAGTTTGTGAATGAATGAAGACTGTGGTCAATGCAAAACAGAACGAAATGTGTTCCAACAAGAAATGTCACTGTAAGCGACAAATGGCCCCGAAGTGGTTTTGAACTTTGACCTCTAAGTGGTCTAAGATGACCTTGATCTTGGAGCCACAGACCTGGATTTTGCGCGTGACACGTCATCTTGTTGTGGTGAGCATTTGTGCCAAGTTATTTGAAAATCCGTCCAGGAATGCCAGAGTTATTGACCGGACACGATTGTACATACTGACTGACGGACTGACTGATGGACGGACTGACTGACTGATAGACGGTGCGACTACTATATGCCGCCCTTCGGGGCATAAAAAGGGAACCATGTTATAGCTGGTACTTTCCAAAATTATGGTAATTCAGGCACTTTGATTGGAATAGTGTGCCATATTATAGACACTGACATCAATTTATGACACACCTTTGGTAAACACCTAAATAGTCCATAATGCAGAACAAACCACTAACAGTTATAACAAAAGTACAATCATCAGATCACACTGTGAGAACAGCAATATATCCGATCAACCTAGTGAGTGCCACTCTAGCGAGGTGGGACCATCAATGAATGTTCAAACGCCACTTTTTATAGCTTCCTCTCTCTCTCTCGCCCTGTCTATATATAACATGTGAAGAATCCTGTGATGGGACAGAAGTTTCGACAGAACATGTGACAACACCTGAAGACTTACGAGTGGCACTTCACTTCACTTTAATTACTCTACACCCTTTATTGTACTTCATCGGCATGTAAAATTGTCCACTGTGAATGCTTCTGAATAACTTTATTGAAACTGACCATCATAGTCATTCACTCTCTTGGTTAGACAATTACAGAAACTTGTTGACATTTATCAACTATTTGTAATGCAAACCTTAATGCAAAGTATAATATCTGTAAAGGAATTTTATGGCTGGTCGAGACTTACAAACTGATTTAGGCTAAAGAAGAATTAGAGACCATAATTTTCGAAAATTCAAAATAATACTTTTGAAATGAGAAATATGCATTCCATGTTGGTTTTAATTTGTAGACAAATATATCGATTATTATATTCAAAATTAATTACTTAGTTTTTAGTAAAAACAGATGTATCTCCTACTGGGGAAAAGGCCACAGATCTGCCAAAAATCATTCAACCGGAACACGGCGATGATATGCACTACTAGTCTTGGTACTGATCATCCCTGCCAAGTTTCGTTAAATCTGGCCAGGGATTCAGGAGATCTAGTCCGGACAAAGTTTGTGACATAAGACAAACAGCACAAAAACAACATGTCTCCCCATCCACTTCATGGGGGAGATGTAATTCCAACTTGTTTTAAATTAATATTGATTATTTCATTCAATTTCTTTTTCAACTGCAATTTTTCTAAAGAAATGTCTTCTTTAATGCTTTAATGTCTTCATCAAAGGGATGCAGTACTTGAGAATGATGTATTTTGGATCTTGTAGTAACACATCAATCAAGAGGTTAAGAAGGCTTCCATTGTTTTGAGACAAACAACTGAAGGCTGTCTGAGCAATACGATCATCTTTTAAAACAAGAGGCCCAAGAGGGCCTGTGGACGCTCTACTGGCTCAAGATAAAGTTTATGTATAAGGGGCCATAAGTATTTCAAAAATCATTCAACCAGAACATGGCAATGACAGGTGCAACTAGGCTTAGTACTGATCATCCTCGCCAAGATTCGCTGAAATCTGGCAAAGAGTTCAGAAGAGACTAATCTGGACAAAGTTTGTGTATTAAAACATTTAAAGGGTCACAACTCTGCCAAAAATCATTCAACCGAAATATGGCGATGATATGCACTACTAGGCTTTATACTGATCATCCTTGTCAAGTTTCGTCTGTATCCAGCCAGGGGTTCAGGAGAACTAGCCCAGAAAAAAATTGTGGTATCAAAATCCTTTAAAAGGCCATAACTCTGCCAAATATCTGTAAACCGAAACATGATGATGACATGCACAACTAGGCTTGGTGCTGATCATCCCTGCAAAGTTTCATTGAAATCTGGCGAGGGGTTCAGGAGAAGTAGATCAGAACAAAGTTTGTGTATTAAAACCTTTAAAGGGCCATAACTCCGCCAAAAATCATTCAACCTGGAACACGGCGATGATTTGCACAACTAGATATAGAATTGATCATCCCTAAAAAATTTCGTTTAATCCGGCCAGGGGTTCAAGAGACCTAGTCAGAACAAAGTTTGTGTATTAAAACCTTTAAAGGGCTAAAACTCCACCAAAATCATTCAACTGGAACACGATGACTATGTACAACTAGGCTTGGTACTGATCATCCCTGCAAAGTTTCAATGAAATCCGGCCAAATGAAGGCCCTTTCGTCTTAATCAGGCCAAGATATAGCATATTTCAGAAAATCAAGGGCCATGACTCCGATGTAAATGGTCCAATCTGGATGTTTTTCAAACTTGTCCAAGCTTTCATTGATATTAACAATCTGGTAAAGTTTCTTAAAGATCGGACAAAAGATGAAGGCCTTATCGTCTTAACGAGGCAAAATATAGGATTTTTTACTAAATCAAGGACCATAACTCCACTGTTACTGGTACGATCTGGCTGGTTTTCGAACTTGACCGAGCTGTCATTGATATTAACAATCTGGTAAAGTTTCATAAAGATCGCATGAAAAATGAAGGCCCTATCGTCTTAACGAGGCAAAGTATAGCATTTTTAACTAAATCAAGGGCCATAACTCATCTGTTACTGGTCCGATCTGGCTGATTTTCGAAATTGTCTGAGCTGTCATTGATATAAACAATCAGGTAAAGTTTTGTAAAGATCAGATGAAAGATGAATGCCCTATCGAATTAACGAGGCAAAATATAGCAATTTCAAACTAAATCAAGGGCCATAACTCATCTGTTACTGGTCCAATCTGGCTGTTTTTCGAAACTGTCTGAGCTGTCATTGATATAAACAATCAGGTAAAATTTTATAAAGATCAGATGAAAGTTGAAGGCCCTATTGAATTAACGAGGCAAAATATAGCATTTTTAACTAAATCAAGGGCCATAACCATAGCGACGTTGCTTTTTGATCCTTCGATGTCGGCTCTTCCTATCATTGTGAAGCAGAATTCACCAAGCGTTGGATTGTTCACCCACTAACAGGGAACGTGAGCTGGGTTTAGACCGTCGTGAGACAGGTTAGTTTTACCCTACTGTTGACTTGGTCGTTGCAATGGTAATCCTGCTCAGTACGAGAGGAACCGCAGGTTCAGACATTTGGTTTATGTGCTGTAACTGGTCAGATCTGGCTGATCTTCGAAATGTCCAAGCTTTCATTTATATAAACAATCTGGTAAAGTTTGGTAAAGATCGAATAAAAGATAAAGGCCCTATCGTCTTAACGAGGCAAATATAGCATTTTTAACTAAATCAAGGGCCATAACTCCGCTGTTAATGGCCACGGCCTGCTAGTTTTCGAACTTGTCCTAGCTCTCAATTATATAAACAATCTGGTAAAGTTTGGTAACAATTGGATGAAAGATGAAGGCCCTATCATCTTAATGAGGCCAAATATAGCAATTTTAACTAAATCAAGGGCAATAACTCCGCTGTTAATGGTCCGGTCTAGCTGGTTTTCAAACTTGTCCGAGCTTTCATTGATATTAACAATCTGTGCAAGTTTGGTAAAGATCAAATAATAAATGAAGGTGCTAGAGTGTTCACAAGGCTTAATATGGCATTTTTCAGCAAAACAAGGGCCTTAACTCCGTTGAAATTATTTCGATCTTGCCGGTTTTCGAACTTGTTCAAGCTTTTATTGATATAAAGACACTGGCAAAGTAAAGTAAAGATCCGATTAATATTGAAGGCCCTTGAGTGTTCACAAGGCAGAAAATAGCATTTTTCAGAAAAAACAAGGGCCATAACTCCGGTGTTATTGATCGGATTTAGCTGGTTTTCGAACTTGTTTGAGCTTTCATTGATATTAACAATCTGTGGAAGTTTGGTAAAGATCAAATAATAAATGAAGGTGCTAGAGTGTTCACAAGGCAGAAAATGCCATTTTTCAGAAAAACAAGGGCCTTAACTCCGGTGTTACTGACCCAATTCAGCAGATTTTCGAACTTGTCCAACCTATAATTGGTATTAACAATCTGTGCAAGTTTGGTAACGATCAAATAATAAATGAAGGTGCTAGAGCGTTCACAAGGCAGAAAACAGAAATTTTCAGAAAAATCAAGGGCCATAACTCCGGTGTTACTGATCCGATTTGGCTGGTTTTCAAACTTGTTCGAGCCTTTATTGATGTTAACAATCTGTGCGAGTTTGGGTTAGATCAAATTATAAATGAAGGTGCTAGAGTGTTCACAAGGCTTAATATGGCATTTTTCAGCAAAACAAGGGCCATAACTCCGGTGAAATTATTCCGATCTGGCTGGTTTTCGAACTTGTCCAAGCTTTCATTGATATTAACAACCTGTTAAAGATTGGTAAAGATCGGATGAAAAATGAAGGCCCTATGGTGGTAACAAGACAAAAGTTAACGACGGACGACGGACGGCCGGACGGACGGACGACGGACAACTCGTCATCCCATAAGCTCTGCTGGCCTTCGGCCAGTAGAGCTAACTAGATCAATGTTGCCAAATGGCAACCATGTCGATAAGATACCTAAGAATTTTGATCCACAAATTCTAAAAAAGACAATAGGATAGAATTTTTCTGATTTTACAGACAGATCTTTTCTCAAATGCTTAGAAATAAATGGTGTTTGATCTACTGATTAACTCAAACATAGTTTTACAATCAAAGTGTGTGATTTTTAAGACTCTGGTGATGAATTTAGTTAACTAACAGTGAACGACAAAGACAAACTTTATAAATAACTAAATCAATGGAACCATGTCGAGTCTTCAAATCCTCTAGTTGAATTTTTTAATATACATATTTCAGGAAAGCAGTAGAACACATTTTCTGATGTAATAAATATGCTGTCCCCTATTGAATCAATTACATTTTATTCAATTCATTTTATTCCTCCATTTATCCATACTGTTCAAAAAATACCTGTAAATTCCTTAAAAGAGACAAAAGGCTTCTATTTTTTCTACCAACACCGATTTTGAAAACACATATTCCTTCACAATCCTTGAACATAAAATTTCGCAAATCGGTAGGAAACAGTCTATAAAAATAATACACCTATTCCTTCATAATCCTTGAACAAAACAATCTTGCAAATCGGCAGGAAACAACCGTCTTCCCATTGTTCCATCTATCCGCTGTCATTCTCAATTAAAATACACATGTGCCACATTTTTTATCAGCATTTTCACATGTTACATTTGTTTGCACAACCGAAATATGCTACCCATCTGGGCTTACTGTATTATGGCATCCCTTCATGCAGAGATTGCATTGTTCTGCATTTTCCTACGAGCATCTCCTCACTTTATGCATGCAATTTTAGTTAAATAAAAACATACCACATATCCTGCGGTATGGAATTTCACAATTTTAAAAATTCCCCTCGGCTTCAACAGTTACTCAGTTTTATTTTAAATTCAAATTGAAATAAAACTGATAAACGTTCAAAATTATGCAGATGCTCATAGAAATATTCATGGTAAGAAAAGATTGATATCGGCCAGTCACAACATTTTATCAGAGATAAGCTAAACTGAGCTACCATTCATCCAGAAAATATGTTTGGAGTATCTTTTACCTGTTTAATAAACAGGGTTTTGAAGATTAATTAGAAATAAATGTTTTTTAGATTATCTGGAGATGTAACTTTATAGGACAACATATGAACATTGCATGTGAAAGGTACTTAAACCTGACGGAAGAAACAAAAAAAGTTAAAGAATTCACAGTCATGTTTTACAGTCATTTCTCAGTTTGGAGAAACAAATGTGGTTTCATGAGCCTACGCACGTGGGTGTCAAAAAGTTTACAAGATTTTTATTTATTTATATTTTTAAATTTGATCACTCTTGTTTATTAATGTCTGCTGGAGGTATCTGCATGCAGGCTTGTTCAGTTTGAAGTGCCCCGAAAATACAGCTTTTAGGTACTCTGCTCTTAAATTAATTTCCATTAAAGTCTTGGCTCTGTAAATACTATAATGAATGGATTATTAATTCCATTAACTTAAAATAGCGCGACTTGTATGTGAGGAAGTGTCGATTCTTACGGATGGCGGGAGGTGTACAGTACTGGTTCTTCCCAGGAGAAGTTGGAGGTCTGCCTGCACCACAAAAAATCGACCGTCATCTATAACCTTACACGTGTTGAAAATGACGTAAAACATCATACAACCAATCAACCAACCAACTTAAAATCTGATGAAGTTAGGGGGAGCCTAGATATGAACAAGTTTTGAATATTATCTTTGTGTGTATTTTATTTTTTGAGCAGCTCTTCACTGAAGAGGTTTTCAAAGATTTTGATGGCATCTTTCATATTGCCTGGGGAACAAAACAGACGAGCCAACACAAAACTGCGTTTTTTCTTAAAAGGACACACGGCAATCTCACAGCGTCCTTTTGTTTTCTTCACAACTTGCATTTGTCAAATCATTAATGAATAGCATAATGCAAATTTTTAATAAGAATCTTAATAATACTGCATCAATAATATATATTTAAGCCTTTGGTAGAATAAGACAAAAAGAAATCTTTTTTTTTATATTTATTTTATGCAAGTAGGTTTTAAGTCAAGATAATACTGAATGAACAAGAGCTGTCGCCTTTTAAAGGCGACAATTATACCCCCGCTACCAGTCCCCCTTCCCCCACACCCCACCATTCCCCACCCTACCGTATGAGTAAAGATTGAGTGGAATGGGATTTTCAAGATCAGGTAATGGTGGCCTTGACCTTTGACCTACTGACTTTAAAACCAATAGGGGCCATCTATTCATCACAGGCAGTCCACCTATTAAGTTTCATGAGATTTGCTTCAAGGGGAGAGGAGTTATGGAGTGGACAAGGTTTGTCATTATTGGGTGCTGGTGACCTTTACCTTTTACCTACTGACCTCAAAATCAATAGGATTCATCCTCTCACCACATGCAGCTCACCTATGAAGTTTCACGAGATTTGTTTCAGGGGAAGAGGAGTTGTGAAGTGGACAATGTTTTTGATTATAGGGTGCAGGTGACCTTGACCATTGACCTACTGACATCAAAATGAATAGGGGTTGTTCTCACCACAGGCAGTTCACCTATGAAGATTTATGAGATTTGCTTCAAGGGGAGAGGAGCGAACAAGGTTTTTCATTCTCTGGTGCCGGTGACCTTGACCTTTGACCTACTGACCTCAAAATTGATAGGGGTCGTCCTTTCACGACAGGCAGCTCACCTATGCAGTTTCATGAGATTTGCTTCAGGGGAAGAGGAGTTATGAAGCGGACAAGGTTTTTCATTATTGGGTCCCGGTGACCTTGACCTTCTACCTACTGACCTCAAAAGGAATAGGGGTCATCCTTTCACAACAGGCAGTTCACCTATCAAGTTTCATGAGAGTTGCTTCAGGCGGAAAGGAGTTATGGCGGACAAGGTTTTTCATTATCGGGTGTCTGTGACCTTGAACTTTGACCTACAGATCTCAAAATCAATAGTGGTCGTCCTCTCACCACAGGCAGTTTACCTATGAACTTTCATGAGATTTGCTTCAGGGGGAAATGAGTTATGGTGTGGACAATGTTTTTCATTATTGGGTCCCAGTGACCTTGACCTTTGATCTACTGACCTCAAAATCAATAGGGGTCATCCTCTCACCACAGGCAGTTCACCTATAAGGACGGACAGACGGACGGACGGACAGGTGAAACCAGTATACCCTCTAAAAGACGCTCATTTCAATGCTTGATAAAATCTTCAAGATTGGGGTGTGTCCCTTTAACCCTACCCAGTTAAATATAGACCTACATGCTGTTTCTATATGCCAGTACAGAAGGCAGTGACAAAATATATGTTTGTTGCTCTACATATCTTCATTATCTTACAAAAAACATCATTTAAACAGCCAGACTATTTACTCTGAGAACATTATCAAGGCTTGAATCATCAAAGATCTTATCTCACTGTAGTGAATACAACTTTGGGAAACAAATTCAGTGACAAGCCTCAAATAATAAAACATATACAAAATCATTTACTTAATGCCATAATTATGTCTCTTCTAAATTCAATAGACTTAGATCATGGCATCTCTTGTGCATATGATAAGGATTACCTCAATAAATAACATACTGGCAAGATCAATCTAGGTAAAAAGCAAATCCCGTATACCATATACCCTGGGAGCGATGCATTTTATAAGTTGGGTGTGTGTGGGTCGGGGTGGGTGGGTGGGGTGTATCTTTTAAGCTCAAGCCTAGATAACAGTTCAGTTTTATTGAGACAATTAGTAGGTGAAGCTGTCAGATGGTGTCTTCCATCAATAGGCCTGGAACCCACATCCCACTGTTCTCATTCATACCACCCACCTCAACAATATAAACGTTTGATTACTGAAATTACAAATTCTCTGCAAATCCACTGCCTTCATGTAAGAATTTGGGAGAAAATTCACTAATTATCTGGGATTCCCTCAAGTCTGGGGCTATATTATGGTGCAATATCAAAGAATTGCAGGAGCAATTTTGAATAATCTTTACAACTGTCCCCAGGGGCATGACAACTAGGTAGATGATATGTCAATAGACTACAGAGGTATTATTAGCTGTGCAGCTATGAAAAGGAACATGTCTTTAGTAACCAAGAGGCATCTCACTGGCAACTGAAGAGAAGTAGATTAAAACAAAACAAAAAATTCCGAGATTGTTTATTGCTGCTTGTTTATTGCTGGGTATGCCAGACATCTAATATTAATATCAGAATTTGTCTGTGACTTCCTAGGTGATTATAATATCAGACGCACTTGTGTTAGACAATGACCTACAATGAATGATCTACATAATATCATAGATTACCAGCTCCATTATTAATTAACAAAAGAGGGCCTTAAGGAAGATTTGTTTAATAAAATTATTTGTTTAAAAAAAAAGTTTAATGTTAATGTCTGGAACACAAAACCCATTCTAAAATGATTGGTTCATTCTAGTGATGGGCAGTCAGTTGAAATTTACAATCGATCGTCGGTTACAATCGGTTGGATGTAACCAATCAATCATCGGTTATAATCAGTCAGTCAACACGAAAAATAACATCTGAGTTTCAGGGCTTAAACTTAGAATAATTTTCGATTAAGTACGCATTCTTTCCAGTCTTGTTTCTTTATGCCATAGGGGCGTCCGTGGCCTAATGGTTAGAGTCTCTGACTTGCAATCACTAGCCCACTGCACACTACCACAGAAGGTTCGATCCCTCAAATACCTAGGAATCTTTATGTGAGGAAGCTATCCAGCTGGCTTGGGGAACGTCGGTGGTTGTACCCAAGTGCACGTCCGTGCACGCAAATTGCCCGGATGGCTCCCCAGGGTCTTCCTCCACCAATGGAAGCTGGATCCCCATACTTAGCTGTTGGTGTGACTATAAAATCCAATTCAATTCAATTCTTTATACCTTTGTTAATTCATAATTCTAATTGACATGAATATGTTTATTTGTGTATATGCTCATTTTCAAAAGTGTATTTACTAACTGTTGTCTCCTGGGATAATCATGTTTATTTCTATTTTTAACATAAAGTGCATTTTTACATTTTACTGATGATCGATTATAGACTTTCATAATCGATCATCATCATCATCATCGGATGCCTCACTAACTGATGATCGGTTACAATGGATTAATCGGTACATCACTAGTTCATACTACAAATAATATAACATCATACTGTATTGTCATTATGGTCATATACAACTATTAATTTGGGGCTTCTGATTGGCTGGTGAGTGCTGGCGTGGCGCAGTCGTTAGCACGCCGGATTTGTAACCGGAGGCCCTGGTTCAATCCTCCGTGGTGCCACTGAGTTTCGTCGGTGTGTTCTTGGGCAAGACACTTTCCCTTAGCCTCGTCCGTCGGATGGGGATGTAAACCGTGCGGTCCCGTGTATCGGTCTATCCTCCGAGCACGTTAAAGAACCATAGGAATCTATTCAATAATAAGAGTAGGGCACGGTTCCCGGATTCCTATGTATCCTTCCCCTCTCTCTGGGGTTGCTCTAAATAACCTATACTGTGTTGATGAGCCGTTAAACAACATTCAATTCAATTCTGATTGGTTTAAAAAGTATAGAGGTCTATTAGGGCATAGTCAGATTGTAAGGTAGATTCTGACTTAAATCATAACAAATCCCCATAAAATATTATATTTCTATCATAAAACATGTTAATTTAGGAGATATTGACTGAAATTTGCATTTTTATGGATATAAAAATATGGATTTAAAATGGAAATGTCCAATATTTTTTTCTTATTGGAAATGTGTCTTTATTCACTTTTATAGCACACATTAATTTTGTTTCGTATGTATTAATCAAGCTCAGAACCTCCTCTGACTATATTTTCCTTTTTGCTACCACTTTATGCTCCCTGGTCAGCGGACTTATTTACCATTTCGTTTAAAATATGTTAGAATAGAATATTACATAGTAAGTTAGGCCTATAACCAATGCAAAGTAGAGTACTAGCACTTTTGCCAAACGATAATAATCAGAGCCGACTTGGTGAAACTGGAGCTCAACTTGGAGCCAAATTTTTAATCAGGTTTTATGCGACTATCAGAGCCTCCTCTGGCTATATTTTTTCTTTTTGTCACCACTTTCTCCAAGTAAAGAATTAGGAGCCTAGACTAGAATTCATTTAAAAGTAGGATTCCAGGAACTCTTTACACCTTAAATAATGAATAGAAATATACTTTATATCTGTATTTATACATATACAGTATATATATTTTTATTTCCACCAACATATATTTGTAAAGGACAGTTTTTCTTATTTGATTATGTAAAAAAAAATAAAAAAAAATAAAAATAATAATAATATATCCGAAATTATGTACCATCCGAACTACTATGACACCGCACTTTTACGGCCCGAACATTTCACAAACATTCTATCGAAATACCATCAATAACGATTTTTTTCATGCATTAGTGTGTTTTTAATGACAAAAACGGTATTTCTTATCACAAAGGAAAGAAAACACAACCCTAATAGCAGAATAATGAGTTTTATGTCAACAATTGTCGACCTCAAAGTTGTGACAAACTGCCGACACGAAGCCAGGCAAATTATTCAAACTTCTTATTGTTTCATTGTGTGTATAACACATTTTAATTACTTTATTGCAAGTGTTTTCACAGTTCACAATACACATGGGAGTATTTTGTCTTGAGAAACTTGAGCTTGAGATCCAGTAAAACGGATTTTTTTGGGGATTTTTTTTTTTTTTCATTTTTTTTTTTTAGACAGGCCCAATCACGGGCTCCTCGTCTGCAAAATGAGACAGGCCCGGAATGGATTTCGAGGAGCCCCGGGCGTCGGGCTATCCTATTTCTTGAGCACTGATTGTACTGAGGGTACATTTGCAAAAAGTAAAAATCCTTTACTGCCATTTTGGGGGTGCCCACCTTTAGTGAAGTATAATAGAGGCTGAAAGCATCAGATTTAGGTTTTTTCATCTGTTTGGATATAGGAATAGGGGTTGTAGGCCAAAAGGCTATAATGGAGGCCTATGGGAAATGCAATAGTGATATCTGACTGTATGCCAAATCATCTTTGAATCATTTCATTCACATTATGTTTCCCAGACTCTAGCACAGGATCTATACTTTACAGAGAATACACATATCAACAAAGATAACCCAGTTCTTCTGTTACAGTATTAGCTACTTATCAAATATCCAGACTTAGTCAAGCAGCTATTGCAACAGGAGTTCATGTTTATTGCAAAACTGGAGACCTCAGAGGGTTTTTCTAACAGTCACGCTTAGTTGTACCCAATGATCAATTGCTGTTATGATTTTAAAAATGCTATACTAAGTGTTGTGCTGTATGCAAACTCCCAATCGGATGGGGTCATGAAATTTTAATGGCACAAGCAGGTATCTTCGACTTCATTGTATCCTTTGCCTCCTGCATCATGATCTCTCCAGAAGTGGCTGAAAAAACTGGACCACTAAAGCACCATTTGTGTTGATGGAACAGACAGTTACCATATTTCCATTAATAGCAGTGCCCGGTCGCTATGCAAAATGCCCAGGGGTGCTCTTATAAAATGTAAAAATAAAGAAGACAATTTTTGAGAGGATCGAAAATGTACGGAATTTTGAAGATCTTTTTTTTGAAGGAGGAGGAAGAGGGGAGTTGTGCTCTTATTATGGGAATATGGTATGATAGATGCTGTATGAAATTATTGCCTAGAAGCATCACAATTAGGTGCTCAAAAACTAAATATCGGTTTTGTGTAGAAACTCCATCAATGTGTATTTTACTGTTTTTTGCTGGCTAGTATGCAAAATACTGCAAACTTTGATATTGGACAAAACATTCAAACTGGATTTGATTTATTTATAATCTTTTTGAAAAAAAGATATCAGAATATTTCCATGGGAAGATAAACAAGAGGCCTAAGTGGGCCTGTAGACGCTCTACTGGTATGATGTGATTCAAAAACATAAACATGATAGAGGCCAACCCAAGAAACATGTTTCCTATATATAAAACTATATGTAAACTTTGGGTTATCGTGGCGGCCATTTTGAATACTTGACGACAACGAAAAACACAAACATGATAAAGGCCAACAACAGGAACATGTATATGATATTTAACTAGAATGGAATAAGTGATATGTCGCTTGATAAATGTCCTTAAATTTGACCTAAGTTTAGCCATGGTGGCCATCATGGTTGACTGGAGGCCCCAAAAACACAAATCTGAGGGGGGCTAACCCAAAGATCATTGTAATGAAGTTTCATCAAAATTCTTCAAGCGGTTTCAGAGAAGATGTTATTTTTAGCCTTTTCCTATATAACTCTATGTAAACTTTGGATCGCCGTGATGGCCATTTTGATTATTCGACGAGAAAAACACGAACTTGATAGAGGCCAACCCAAGGAACATGTAAACGATATTTCACAAGAATGGAATAAGTGGTTTTGGAGATGTTTGAAATTTCCTTAAATTTGACCTAGTGTTATCCATGGCGGCCATCTTGGATGACTGGCAGCCGCAAAAAACACAAATCTGAGAGGGACTATCCCAAAGATCATTGTGATTTAAGTTTCATCAAAATCCTTCAAGCAGTTTCAGAGAAGATGTCATTTTTAATGTTTTCCTATATAACTCTATGTAAACTTTGAGTCGCTGTGGTGGCCATTTTGATTATTCGACGATAACGAAAAACATAAACTTGATAGAGGCCAACCCAAGGAACATGTTTATGGTATTTCACAATAATGGAATAAGTGGTTTCAGAGGAGATGTCGTTTGAAAATTCCTTAAATTTGACCTAGTTTTAGCCATGGCGGCCATCTTGGATGACTGGCGGCCATGAAAAACACAAATCTGAGAGGGGCCCTCCAAAGTAACATTGTGATGAAGTTTCATCAAAATCCTTGAAGCGGTTTTAGAGGAGATGTCGATTTTATAAAATTGCTAACAGACGGACAGATGGACAGACAGACGGACGACGGACGAAATTGATCGCATAAGCTCGCCTGGCCTTTGGCCAGTAGAGCTAAAAACTCTTGAAATTAGATAGAGATAACAAACTTGTGTGTTATCAGTTAATGAATTTTGCAAGACCATAATTTCATACCAGACAATCTTTATTGAGCTTCGAACATATAGTAACATAAAGCACTTTTAAAAATGCAATAATCATATTTTTCTTCTTTGCTTGTGGTTTCTTACTACAAAGATTTTTAATTGAGAGCTTGTATTCAGTAATATTGCCACCTGCGAATTCAAGGAGGCATCATTAAATTAATAAGTCCACACTGGCTGCTCTGGCATAATCTATTTCAACTGTGTAACAATTAATGTATTTAAACTTCCATTATTCCAGCTTAGGTTCAAGGACAATTTGATTATGCTTATAGAGACATCTGCCAGGGTTGGCAGATTACACTACACCAGAGATAGCAATGTATGGTACAGTGCAGAGCACTAGTTAGCTTTTGGAGTACCTCAGGAAGGGGGAATTTTGCGTCATTTGCATATTAAAGGAAAATTTCAAAGAAGCACAGATCTTTTTTTGTTGCTGTAGTTTTTTTAGGGGGAATTTTCAACAGAAATAGATGAAAAACATACACTTTTAGGGGAGGGGTCGAATTTCAGCTCGAAAACCGACTAAATGAGTGCCCTACATCGATACATTCGCAAACATCAATTCAGCTTGGTTCCCACCTCTTGCCTGCAATAGGGCTATGGTGGCCCAGTGGATAGTACAATTACTCTTAATCCGGAGACACGGGTTCGAACCTCCCTGGTGTCATGGCTTACTTTTGCGTGCCCTTAGGAAAGAAATTTCTCCTAGGCTTGTCCGTCTTTTGGGAAAGTAAACTGGATGATCCCAAATATGGAAATCTATCCTCAAAGCATGTTAATGAACGACAGGTATCTATTATATAGTAAGGTTAGGGTGTGGTTCCCAGATTCTTATATATCTCTCTCTAGGGCGGCTCGAAATTACCTATAATATGTTGGAACAATTAAATTGTGTCCTGCATCATCGCTGAACAGACATAATCATTTCTGCACCTTTGAGGTGGCTTCTCTCAATTTTACCTAATTTAAAACTGCGTGCCTATTTTTACTCTCGTATAACTACACTCATTTTCTGTTTCACTGCCACATAACATGTTGAATTGAATTGAATTGAATGTTGTTCAACGGCTCATAAACACAGTTATTTAGAGCCGCCCCAGAGAGAGGGGAAGATACATAGGAATCCGGGAACCGGGCCCTACTCTTATTATCGAATAGATTCCTATGGTTCTTTAACGTGCTCGGAGGATCGACCGATACACAGGAGTGCCCGGTTTTATGTCCCCATCCGACGGACGTGGCTAAGGGAAAGTGTTTTGCCCAAGAACACACCAACGAAACTCAGTGGCACCAGGGAGGATTGAACACGAGGCCTCTGGTTACAAATCCGTTGTATCGGCATAACAAACATTCAGCCGGTCTGACAGCTAACTTTGGGACTTGGCTGGTGGTTTCCAGTATTTTTGTTGATACTCAATATAGGAGGAAACTATTTTGAAAGCTGAGGGCTGGTTTCTCCCATGTAAGTTATGACCAGTGTTTTTGCATCAGGAGAATATCTGCCAGCATGTTGCAGCATAACTGTAACTCGTTCAAGCTTATCAAACAGGCATCATGAAATACAGTCATCATCTTTTTTAAAAATTCAAATTTCAAGCAGACTGGGAGTTTCTAGAACCGAGTCAAAATGCTTAGACACACCAGATACAAATATGAAGTACACAACTAATGTGCAACACAAGATATTACAAACTGTGAAGTGGAGTGCGTGGTGCAGTGGTAGAGCGACGAACTCTAGATCGAGAGGTGTGGGTTCGATCATCTCCGCGGACACGTTATTTATCCTTGAGCAAGATAATTAATCCACATTGCTTAGTACTGGTTCTACCCAGGAAGCCATCGAGAGTGATTAAGCTAAGTTGCAAGAATTTGTTTCGCAATCAACGCAAAATAAATATGTTTAAACTAAGATTTTATACAAGTCAAAAAAGGTTTATTTTTTTAAAATATATAGGAGAAAAAATCAGCTTCCGAACATTACAAAAAATAGATCGCGAACCTAAATAATTATATTTCATTTGCCTTTACTTCTATTTTTTAAATGTTTGATGAAACACACTTTGATCCGAAGTTATAACGAAATATAGAAATGGGCACTTTCTGGGAAATAATAAATTATAAAACATCTTTCTGCACTGACAGGGCCTTTTAACATTTCTTTGCAGTGGCCTGTATAGGACCCCTTCCCCAACCAAATTTCTTTTAAAATACATGCAGTTTTCCCCATTTTTTAAACTTACCTCTGAAAATTTCATTCCCCATTCATGGATTTTTCCCAAAATTTAGGTCAAAAGGTCCCTTCCCCAAAACTGGCAAACAAGACCCTGATTGATAACAGTTACTTATAATATGTTTTGAAGTGTTCTGTGCACAAAAAAATGCAATTACCAAACACCACCTATGCAGATACAACATCAATCAGATAAAGTAGTTCAATAGGTGCACGGTGAGTGTTGTCATTACATCTTATATTGCTTTAAGAGGCTACGCGATAGTGCTTATCTCCCTTAGATATCGAATCCTAACATAAAATTAGGTTTATCTCCCTTTTCTATCAAAAATCTCACAGAAAATTGGCAATTAGATAACATTCCAAAACAGATTGGGTAAATCTCAAGTACCAATAAAAATAGCTCCTATCTACTGAAGCCTTACATACTAAAGATTATCTTGGGACATAAAGCTAAGGGAAAAAAAGAACTCTGATTTGTATAAATCTTAAAAAAAAACTTCATTCATGGAAACTTTTCTTTAAGTAAGTACAAATCCTATCTGTACTTGCAGTTGTCATTTAGAAATATGAGGCGATTGTTTTTTTTCTTCTCCATTTCTTAATAAATTAAAAAACATTTTAAAATTGAATTATGGTTAGAATCTAAGAAAAGTAACTGAGAAATCAATTTCTGTAAAGAAAGTCAAGTTACCTGCCTTGAGTTCCTACTTGCCTGCCAAGGGTCTTGTAGTAAACGGACATATTCAATAGCTGCATGTTTAAACATTTTATTTATATATTTCATACTGTTGAAAACACACTCTGAAGGTATCTAGCTTACATTCTTATATAAACAAGAGTTCTCCCAAAGGGAACTGTGCTCGACTGTTATACTGCTTTTGAAGAAGGTATTTTGCTTCTTCACAATTTCACTTCATGCTGATCATGTTGTAATTGACTTGAATTGAACTGGATTTTATGGTCATATGGCGACTTTCCAGCTTCCATTGGCAGAGGAAGACCCCAGGTGCCTCTCCGGGCAATATTTATGCCTGGGCGGGCACCTGGATAGAACCACCGACGTTCCGCAAGCTATTTGGATAGCTACCTCACATAAAGATTTCTTGCCCATTAGGGATCGAACCCAGAGCGATGAGGGGCAAGTGATTCCAAGTCAGAGACTCTAACCACTCGGCCACAGACGCCCCTGTTCATGTTGGAAAAAGACTGATGTTGATGGTAAACAGTTTCAGAGCAAAAGCGATAATACACTGTTTTTCCATAACATCCAGAGCTCAAGTTTAAGCTAGCATCTTGCAAGTCAATTTCTCAAATTGCCATTAAACTTTTTATTTTGCAATTGCTTAAAAGCCTTCCAATTTTAATAGAAGATTGATGAAAAGTAAATCTATTTAGGCATTATATTTTATAGGCAATCAATGACCAGTCACATTTATATTATCAAAAAGAGTTATTGTTAATTTTTTGCTAAACTAGAATTTGTCAGTTCATTTTTCTCAACTGGCACAAAAATTCTGTCGATTTCATTTTAAGACTATTTTTTTTCTAGATTTATTCTCTTAACGCTAAGAGATAACTTCTTATAACCCAATCTCACTTCAAAAAAGAATTCAGAAACTAGAGTAACAACAACAATATTGAAATGCTGATATGCTTTTGCAGTTATTTAAAAAAAAAAATTGAGTAAATAAAAATTCCTCATTTCATCTCCCTGCTATATTCTTGAAATGAGTCAACCCCCAGGTAGTACCATACCATAACACATTATTCCCTCCCTTATATTAACCAATAACTTCCCTTGCATTAGCATATTAAACACAGACTACATGAGTTACGTACCTTGAGTGCCAACAAGTATGAGGGGTATTTCTGCCGTATTCCTGAAGTGAGTCATCTTCAGGTAGTACTGGTAGACGGACTGGAAGCTAATCTCATTCTCTAGACTGAACACAAATATAACGGCATCGACCCACTGGGTAAACTAAGAAAGAAAAAGAAAAAAAAGATAAGTTTTTACAACTAAGAAGATAGTTACGAGTGCATTAAACTTGTTAAAGCGTTAATAAATTTCCTGATAATATATCGCTTCAAAGGCGTAAAATATATGCTTGTAATTTTTCATGGCTAATCATGAGGCCCAGGAATCTGGTTAACATTGCTCTTCCGGCTATTCTATTAAAACATAAGCAGGACCCCAGGAAAGCATTATAACCCTATTTACTGAAATTCTGTTCTTTAAATTCAGCATCTATGGGCGTGTATTTAATTTCAAAAGTGCCTTCCTGGGGTCCCATGTATGTTTTAAATGGAATTGCCCTTATTTATAATGCAAGGAAGTTATGAAGCTATGAAACTGTCATTTGGAATTGAAATAACAAAGAATAAGCAGTATCGGAGAACAAGAAATGTCACCCGAAGTGACTAATGTCCCCGAAGTTATTTTCGACCTACAGCAAAGACACGCTTGATCTTTCACCTCTAATTGCAGGGCTTGTTTAATTTTCTTTGCAGTGGCCTGTATAAAGCCCCTTGCCCACCCAAATTTCTTTGAAAATCATGCAGTTTTCCCTCATTTTACCCCTGCAAATTTTATTCCCCATTCATGGATTTTTCCCCCATTTTAGGCCAAAAAGACCCTTCCCCAAAACTGGAAAAAGGCCCTGAATCGTGACCTTGACCTTTTGAGGTAAGGACCTAATTCTTGTGCACGACACTTCAACTGATTAAATTAAAGGACTTCAGACACAGATTAAAGGCATCTTGCAACCTCACAGTGTTGCAGCAAGTCATTTTAAAATGAAGAAATTGCAGCCAGGCGACAACTGCTGGGGAAAGCCAAGTCGCCAGATTCAATAACAACTATATCCACCAACCTGCATCTCCGGAGAGCCACCTTCATCCCGTATCAGGAGCAGATAACTCTGACCATCTATAATCACCTCCTTCTTGAAGCGACCACCTGTATGACAATGTATAAGTATGACAATGTATAACGTAACAATGATGCTGAAGGTTGCCAGGGAATCTTAATGAAATTATTTCAAAATTCCAAGTTTATACATTATCAAATAATTGTAAAGGGACACATGGCAAACTTTATTTTGTAAAAACTTGCAGAATTTAGTACGATAGTTTTTATACTAATTTGAATATCAACAATGTAATAATGTTGATAACAATTTAATACAAACCGGTATTTGACTAATTGTGGCATATGATAGATCATTATTTAAGAGAACAATGGTGAAAATCTGGAGCTTTAAAGTGAGCAGAAATTACAGATACAAACTGACTATATAGCTCAAAACATGATCAGTTGTTGCTTTAAGGACTACATACAATCGTATGTATTAGAAATTAAATAGGTTTTCCAGGTAGACTTTTTCTGATTAGGCCAAAAAAAAAAATAGGTGTGTTTCCTATTGCATGCTCTGAAAAAATAGGGTCGGTAGGTAGGCATTTTCTTTTTCTTTTTCTTTTTTGGAGCAAGATATTGTGAGATTCTACATGTATTTATCTCATAAACCCCATACAAGTTGATGATACAGCTGAAAGTTTCTCTGTGATGTCAGTTTACCTCGATATATTGTGATAAATCATTGTTCAGAACAAATAAAAAAAAATAATAAAAATCATAAAAAGTTTTAGGGTCGGCCCCTTAAAAATAGGGTCGGTTGGGCCACCGGAAACACATTTATTTATTTTTGGCCTTATTTCAATTTAGGTGAAAAAATATATTTATATATAGCATAAGTAAACTGAGTGATGTAATAAATGACACACGCTGTAATAACAAATGACAAGTGAGCTTCCTGTTTGTTAGTGGCAGTCAATAACTGAGTATTTAATCAATTACCTTCTGGAGATTCCTCCTGCATGTAGGAGCCAGTCAGGTAGCGGTGGACCAGGGCAGACTTCCCACTCTGAACACTCCCTAAGATACCCTGTAATACAAAATAAACAGCACATGGTGACAGATAATGGTCCAGTTGTCTGGCAGCAGCTAGAACGAAACATAACGGAACCTTACATAAATTGGAAGGAATTCTTTAGTTACTTTCTTCATTTCAGACCAGAATCAGAGTGAGAGGTAGACACTATTCCGTCGACGGCCACCTTACATTGTTGAGCACCTTCTGCACCATCCATTGCATTGTAAAATTGCTAGAACTATATTGTGGGGCTATGATATGAGCCGAAACACGCAAAAACGACCTTTCAGGCAAAATGTTTACATTTTATGTTTTGTGATGTTTATGAAACACGGTGATTTTCTCTTTAAAAAGCTCTTTATTTTATGTTGATATCTTAATTAAAAATAATTTTATCTCAATTTTAAAATTAAAAGATTGTACTCACCATTTATTTTGACGCTGACGTCGGCGTCTTGGATGACGTTGTTTATTAATTAACAACAAAAATTATAAACAATTAATATTTTCTATAGCATCAACTATTTAAATTAAGGAAGTTATTCCCTATGATATAATAATTAGAAAAAACACGAAGTGATGAGAAATTTGACTAGTAATTGATTACCGGCCGACGTCATAAATTGTTACTTTATGACGTTGTCGTCTTAAAGTCCGAAGGGACGTTTTCGTGTGTTGCGGCTCATATATTTATCGAACATAGCACCCATTTCAAGGCCATTTCTATGATAAAAATGTATTGAATTGAATTGGGGTTTTAAGGTGCACCAACACATGAAAGGTTATATGGCGCCTAACAGGCAAGAACATGCCAGGCTCATCCTCCATGTAAATCGAGATAAAATATGGAGGATGGGCGACCTTCTCACCCTGAACTGCAGATTTGCTGCAAATTCTGTTGTAGACACTCCATTTACGCTGGAGCCACATTATTGTTTTTCTGCCACTGCTCTTAGTGATTTGAGCGAGATGGCACTTGAAACAATGCAGGGGTCATGATGAAGACCTTTAATGAGCATGAACAAATAATGACAAAATGAATATGAATGGGGGGTTCCTACCCCTCTGCATGTGACGGTGTGTTTTCAGTGGTTGTATTCTACCCTGGCAACCACACGGGGATAAAGATGTAAGAAAACTTTATCACTATTTGTAAGACATGCAGCACACCTCAAACACAATTGTAAGAAATATGTTTGCAAAAACATGTGGTCTGTCTGCATTTCTCAGCTCTCAGATTAAAGAAGTTAACGGACAATGAATGACAATGGCCCCGGTGAGCTTTAAAGCTAAGATCAAATCCTAGTTTTGCTTTAAGCTCGATCTTTGTAGACCTCATTGGAGAGCTTATTGAAACAAAGCTTCAAATTTCTTGAAAATCGAAAACCGTTTCATATTAATTAAGTTATCCAGTAAACAACTTTTACAAAAATAAGATAACAAACAGACGGACAGACGGACACCCATACCATTGTAAAACCTTGTTTGGTCTTGGGCCTGTAGAGCTACACTAAAAACACAAGTAGTTGATTTTAATTTGATATCATTGAGATTAATGTTGAAAGCAGACAATATTTATCTAGACAGAAAAACAAAATATGTGCCCTTGTCTGTCATAAATGATGAGAGTAATAATATATCAGACATTACTTCAAATGGCCCTTCAGTTTTGTATCAATATATCTACATATCAATATTTTTTCTGCTAGTATAATCGATACCAAGATTCTTTATGGCACAACTCAGTGGAGACCAAAACTCTGTAATAATAATAGTCGAGGGAAAAGTTCTGATTCTATAATATGTCATGGATCAAATACTGTTGTCTAACATTGTCTATTTATATCAATAATATATAATTATAATCAAAATGCAGCCAGCTGGGGGTGGGGTCTCATATAGTTCTTTAATTTTTTTAAGGTGGGGGTGTTTGGGGAAGGAGGTAGATTCAATTAGGCGGAGATTCAATTAGGCGAGGCGCTACTATTAGGGAAGCTACTGTATTTGAAACTGCACTGTTTTTTTTAATACCTACCAGTTTCAAATCTGGAACTGACCGACTTAGCGTCCATTCTTGGCTGTTTACGAAGGAGTCTGAAAATAGAACACAAAAATAGTTTCAATACAGTCACTTCTCTTATCTTTCTGCTGTGTGTTCACATCAACAATTATTTTATTATTACTTACAATGCAAGCAAAATATTTACTGGCGACCTAGTACAGAGTTACACTATACACACTGGTTGAAATAAGATCTAGGACTGACATGTGCAAGGGTGTAACTGCTTTTACGCACAATACTCATGTGCGTATACAATACTCATGTGCATATACAATACTCATGTGCATATACAATACTCATGTATGTATACAATACTCATGTATGTATACAATACTCATGTGCATATACAATACTCATGTATGTATACAATACTCATGTGCATATACAATACTCATGTGTGTATACAATACTCATGTGCATATACAATACTCATGTGCGTATACAATACTCATGTATGTATACAATACTCATGTGCATATACAATACTAATGTATGTATACAATACTCATGTGCGTATACAATACTCATGTGCATATACAATACTCATGTGCGTATACAATACTCATGTGCATATACAATACTCATGTATGTATACAATACTCATGTGCGTATACAATACTCATGTGCATATACAATACTCATGTGCATATACAATACTCATGTGCATATACAATACTCATGCGCGTATACAATACTCATGTTTGTATACAATACTCATGTTTGTATACAATACTCATGTGCATATACAATACTCATGTGCATATACAATACTCATGTGCATATACAATACTCATGTGTGTATACAATACTCATGTGCATATACAATACTCATGTATGTATACAATACTCATGTGCATATACAATACTCATGTGCATATACAATACTCATGTGCATATACAATACTCATGTGCATATACAATACTCATGTATGTATACAATACTCATGTGCATATACAATACTCATGTGCGTATACAATACTCATGTATGTATACAATACTAATGTGCATATACAATACTCATGTTTGTATACAATACTCATGTGCATATACAATACTCATGTGCATATACAATACTCATGTTTGTATACAATACTCATGTATGTATACAATACTCATGTGCTTATACAATACTCATGTGTGTATACAATACTCATGTGCATATACAATACTCATGTGCATATACAATACTCATGTATGTATACAATACTCATGTGTGTATACAATACTCATGTGCGTATACAATACTCATGTGCATATACAATACTCATGTATGTATACAATACTCATGTGTGTATACAATACTCATGTATGTATACAATACTCATGTGTGTATACAATACTCATGTGCGTATACAATACTCATGTATGTATACAATACTCATGTGCATATACAATACTCATGTGCATATACAATACTCATGTGCATATACAATACTCATGTGCATATACAATACTCATGTGCGTAAATATGTTTTCGCCAGTCCAAATCAACCTTAAATATTTCTGGATAAAAGACAGAAAATATTGTTCCAGAAAACGCTAGACTGCATGTACCATTACTTTCGTTCGAATATTTTAAAAAAATGCCATTGATGTGAACATACCTGGTATGAAGTTGGCAGAGACTAGGGCTATTAATTGAACAAAAGCAGCATTCAATAATGATTCCAGAAGATTCTTAGAGACCAAATTTAATTTAAATATTACTACACAACTATGATATGCCACACACATGTATTAACAGTAAGCACATTTCTGAAGTTCTGCTTGTATGTGATGTAATATTTATTTTGGAACAGAATCCTTCTCTAAAGTAAATTAACTTTTACCATTAATGTTTTATCACAGATTAGCCCAATTTCAATGAGAGAGTATCAACACTAAGCTCTGCAACTATTTTACCACCAGCACACCTGCTTCTCAGATTGACTATTACAACCATATCAACAGCATATAAAAGATACAAATTTGTCTTAAATTGATACAACTATTGGCACTGGGAAAACAAACA
This sequence comes from Cyrtodaria siliqua, assembly GCA_037043455.1. Lineage (NCBI taxonomy): Eukaryota > Metazoa > Mollusca > Bivalvia > Adapedonta > Hiatellidae > Cyrtodaria > Cyrtodaria siliqua. Next base: position 78,496 of record JAWPHD010003763.1, read on the forward strand.
TTTCACTGGGACATGCAGATGAGCAGGAACATGAATCAGTTCAGGTAAAAAGAAATACCATCCCCAACTGAACGAGAGCGTATCTTTCTCAATTGATGAAACAGGCAGTTAAACTGCGAGTTTGCATACCATTAGGAATAAGTTTAATGTGAATGCCATAGATCAGTCAGAGTTAACGTACTAATTTGAATAAAATATAAGGTATTTCATAATCAATGATAATCTACTGCTTCATGTTTCAATTAGTAGGTGATAGTGAACTGGCTCATGTATCAATTATAGGTATTCTAGTTAATAATTGACTGGTTCATGCATCAATTATAGATATTCCAGTTAATAATTGACTAGTTCATGTATCAATTATAGGTATTCTCGTTAATAATTGCCTGGTTTGTATGAATTATAAGTATTCAGTTAATAATTGACTGGTTCATGTATCAATTAAAGGTATTCCAGTTAATGATAATTGACTGGTTCATGTATCAATTATAAGTATTCCAGTTAATGATAATTGACTGGTTCATGTATCAATTATAAGTATTCCAGTTAATGATAATTGACTGGTGCCTGTACAGGGATTTTGCTGCATTTTCGGAAGTGGGGCCAGGGGTCTTTTGAATTGGAAAAAATGCGTGTGAAATCTACAAATTGGGAAAAAGACTAATCCTACTATATTACTTAGTATGGCACTAAAATGGTTGAAATAGTTTCAAAATCAAGCTCTTAAACAAGTCTGCAACAAATACATTGTAAAATAAGGCTACATTTACTATAAGAAGAAACAAGAGAGCCAATATGGCCCTGAATCGATCACCTCAGGATCTTTGCAATGATGAAAAAATTGTCCTCTCACAAATGCTGACTGAAGATGTTTTCAAGCCTTTCCTTATGTAAGTCTCTGTAAAAACATGCAAAATCTCTACATACAAACTTTGGATCAAGGAGTTGCTGCCATCTTTGACCCCATGAAAATGTGGCAATCACATACAGTTAACTGAGGTTAAGTTACCATACCAAGGTTGTTACCTAACCAAGGTTAAGTTTTGGGAAAATAACATAAAATATGACCTTGACTTTGTAATTTTGGCATTACGTGATGTCCCTTGACCGAACAAAGCATCTGACAAAGTTTCAGAAAAAATCGAGCAGTGGTTGTTGAGATATAGTTGATTTAAAATGCACCTGCTGCCGCCGCCAGAAAAGTGACTGCTATGTCCTGCTACCCACTATCGTGGGTGAGACAACAATGAAGAATTAGAAAAAAAAAAGAAAAAAAAAGTTTACCTCCAGTGGGATTTGAACCCACGGCCCTAGTTTCCCAGTGTACAAGAAGTAATTCAAAGATTTTTCTATGGAAGGATCATCCATGTGAAGATAAGCTTATAGTAAATGCAAACTATTAAACCTCCAGCTCTTTGTAGTTTCAGAGGAATGTTAAGTATTTCCCTATAAAAGTCTATGTAAAACATTTGACCCCTGTGGTGTGGCCAATTTGAACAAACTTGGTAGAGGAACATAAGCCTATAGCAAACGTAAAACATTAAACCTCCGGTTCCTGTAATTTCAGAGAAGATTTTTTTAACTTTTCTCTATATAAGTCTATGTAAAACATGCAAAATCTTTATATACAAACTATAGAAAAATTAAACAAAAGAAATATGCTTCCAAACAGGAAACGATAATAATAAAAAAAAAAAAAAGAAAAAAGGAAAAGAAAAAAATGGGATTTGAACCCATGGCCTTAGCTTCCCAGTGTACAAGAAGTAATTTAAAGATTTTTCTATGGTGGCCATCTTGGATGTCGTGTTTACCTAATTTTAACAAATTTGAAAAACATTCACTTAAGCATCATCCATGTGAAGTTTGGTCAAAACTGACCAAGTTGTTTCTGAGAAGAAGATTTAAAACAAATTCCCTATATAAGTCTTTGTAAAACATGACCTCTGGGACGGTACCAAATGTGATCCCAGGATCATCATTTGAACTGGCTTGGTAGAGGGCCATAAGCTTATAGTAAATGCAAAATATTTAACCTCTGCCTCTTGTAGTTTTCAGAGAAGAAGATTTTTAAGTATTTCCCTTGGCCTATAGAAATCTATATAAAACATGTGACCCCTGGGGCTGGGCCAAATGTGACTCCAGGGTCACCATTTGAACAAACTTGGAATAGGACCATAAGCTTATAGCAAACTCAAAATATTAAACCTCTGGTTCTTGAAGTTTCAGGGAAGACGATTTTTAAAGTTTTTCCCTATACAAATCTACAAGTCTATATGTAAAATATGTGACCCCTGGGGCAGGGCCAAATGTGACCCCAGGGCATTGCCGATCATTTTAAAAGAAAAACTGTCGAAATCCGTCCAGCAGTTCTTGAGAAGAAAATTTGTTAAGGTTTCGACCATGGCAGCCATCTTGGATGTCACACTAACCTAATTTTAACAAATCTAAACAAGAGGGCCGAGATGGCCCTATATCGATCGCCTGAGTAATTGGCCATTATCGAACTTCTTCGAAATCTTATGATCATATACAGTCTGTGCAAGTTTGGTTAAGATTGTCAAAGAACTGTGGCCTCTGTTGTTTACCAACATTAATATAAAGACACTGACAAAGTTTGGTACAGATCAAAGACAAAATGAAGGTGCTAGAGTGTAACCTCTGGGGCATGGCCAAATGTGACCCAAGGGCTACAGTCATGTAATATATGATAGCTGTGTGCCTTGTGGTTTCAGAGTAAAGATTTTTTAAGTTTTTCCCTATACAAGTCTATGTAAAACATGTGAGCCCTGGGGCAGAGCTAAATGTGACCCCAGGGTCACCATTTTAATAAACTTGTTAAATAACCATAAGTGCATAGTAAATGCAAAATATTAAACCTCTGGCTCTTGCAGTTTCAGAGAAGAAGATTTTTTATTTTTTTCCCTATACAAGTCTATGTAAAACTGTGACCGCCGAGGCGGGGCCAAATATGACCCCAGGGTCACCATTTGAACAAACTTGGTAAAGGACCATAATCGTATAGTAATTGCAAAATATTAAACCTTTGGCTCTTGTAGTTTCAGAGAAGAAGATTTTTAATTTTTTTCCTATATATTCCCAGGGCGGGCCAAATTTGACACCAGGGTCACCATTTGAACAATCTTGGTAAAGGACTATAAGCTTATAGCAAATGCAAAATATTGAAGATCTGGCTCAAGCAGTTTCGCAGAAGAAGATTTTTTAAGTTTTTCCCTATACTAGTCTATGTAAAACATGTGACCCCTGGGGTGGGGTCAAATGTAACCCTAGCGTCACCATTTGAACAAACTTGGTAGAGGACTATAAGCTTATAGCAAATGCAAAATATTGAACATCTGGCTCAAGCAGTTTCGGAGAAGATTTTTTAAGTGTTTTCCTATACAAGTCTATGTAAAACATGTGATCCCTGGGGTGGGGCCAAATGAAACCCCAGGGTCACCATTAGAACAAACTTGGTAAAGGACCATAATCTTATAGTAAATGCAAAATATTAAACCTCTGGCTCTTGTAGTTTCAGAGAAGAAGCTTTTTTAAGTTTTCCCTATACAAGTCTATGTAAAACTGTGACCACAGGGTCACCATTTGAACAAACCTGGTAAAGGTCTATAATCTTATAGTAAATGCAAAATATTAAACCTCTGGCTCTTGTAGTTTCAGAGAAGAAGATTTTTTTCAATTTTTCCCTATACAAGCCTATGTAAAACTGTGACCCCCGGGGTGGGGCCAAATGTGACCCCTGGGTCACCATTTGAACAAACTTGGTAGAGGACCGTAAGCTTATAGCAAATGCAAAATATTAAACCTCTGGCTCTTGCAGTGTCAGAGGAGATTTTTTAAGTTTTTCCCTATACATGTCTATGCAAAACATGTGACCCTTGGGGCGGGGTCAAATGTGACCCGAGGGTCACCATTTGAACAAACTTGGTAAAGGACCATATGCTTATAGTAAATGCAAAATATCAAACCTCTGGCTCTTGTAGTTTCCGAGGAGAAGATTTTTTGATTTTTTTCCTATATTTTTTGATTTTTTTCCTATATATGTCTATGTAAAACTGTGACCCCTCAGGACAAATTTGACCCCAGGGTCACCATTTGAACAAACTTAGTAGAGGACCATAAGCTGATGCTACATGTTATACATGAGAGCTCTGTGCCTTGTGGTTTCAGAGAAGAAGATTTTTTAAAGTTTTACCTATATGTCTATATGAAAAACGTGCAAAATCTCAATATACAAACTTTGGATCCCCGGGGCACGGCCATTTTTGACCCCGGGGACTTCATTTGAACAAACTTGATAGTCTAGGCGTTGGCGATCATTTTAAAAGAAAAACTGTTGAAATCTGTCCTGCGGTTCTGGAGAAGATTTTTTAAGGTTTCAACCATATATGGTAATGGCGGCCGTCTTGGATGTCGCTCTGACCTAATTTTAACAAATTTAAAAAGCATTCATCTAAGGATCATGTGAAGTTAAGTCAAAATTAGCCAAGCGGTTTCTGAGGAGAAGTCGTTTGAAGAAAAGTTAAAGACGACGACGACGGACGGACGGACGGACGGACGGACGCAGAGTGATCCCATAGATCACCTTGAGCCTTCGGCTCAGGTGATCTTAAAAGCATTCAAGGATCATCCAGGTGAAGTTTGGTTAAAAGGACAAGCGGTTTCTGAGGAGAAGTCGTTTGAAGCAAAAGTTAACAACGGACGACTGACAAAGAGTGATCCCAATAGATATCACCTTGAGCCTTCGGCTCAGACGATCTAAAACAAAATATTTGTATTTTTGGAAAATATTTTGCTTTTTTGGGGAAATTATATTTTGGATTGGGATGGGGCTGAAATTTGGCCTAGAAAATCCACGGTGTATGTATCAATTATAGGTATTTCAGTTAATAATCGACTTCTTCGTGTATCAATTATAAGTATTCCAGTTAACAACTGACTGATTCAGGTATCAATTATAGGTATTCTAGTTAATAAAAGTATTTCAGTTAATAATTGGACTGGTTCATGTATGAATTACAGGTATTCCAGTTGGTGAATATCGACAGCCTGGTTCATGTATCAATTATAGGTATTCCAGTTGGTGATAATCGACTGGTTCATGTATCAATTATAGGTATTCCCGTTAATAAATTACTGGTTCCGTGTATCATTTATAGGTCTTACAGTTGATGATAATCAATATTTTAATCATAGCTGGATAGTTGTAGACTTTTTAATGGCTTGATGTTCCACCATTTTAATTATGAAGACAATCAGCAGATACAAACATCAAAACATCAAACAAAACTGCCAACGATAACTACCTGGATACGCACCATTTAAATCCTTAATTGCTGTAAACACTAGACACTTTGCCAACCACTAATTACAAGAACTATTCCAAGACAAATTAAGACTCTACATTATATTGCACATCTGCTATGTTAGGTGTAGACAATTTACAATCAGGCAATCACATTTTGGAATATTGCTAGATTTTATCTATTTCATCTTAACACAAACTTCAGTAGGATGGTCACAATGACAAAAATTGTTTAAGCTCTTGTGTGCTACCTGAACACGTTCACGTGCAACCTGAACACGTTCAAGGCGTCCAGTGATAAACTAGAACTGTCGCCGGAGGGCAGACAAATACCCCCTGCTGGCAACTTATTGGTGGGTGAGTAAACATACAAGACTTTGTTCCTATAAGATATATAGACATATATTATAGAGAAAAAGCCCGCACAAGAATTTTCTATTTGACTACCAAGTATGAAATGCATTAACAAGAGGGTCATGATGGCCCTATATCGCTCACCTGAGTAAATTTGAACCATTACAAGAGGGCCAAGATGGCCCTAAAGCGATCACCTGAGTACTGGCACATTATCGAACTTCTTCGAAATCTTATGGTCATATACAATCTGTGCAAGTTTGGTTGAGATTGTTCAAGAAATGTGGGCTCTGTTGTGTATAACAACATTGATATAGACAGTTTAAAACCCTGACAAAGTTGGGTAAAGATCAAATACAGAATGAAGGTGCTAGAGAGTAACACCTTGGCCAGAGCCAAATGTGACCCCAGGGCTACATGTAATATACGAGAGCTGTGTGCCTTGTGGTTTTAGAGAAGATTTTTTAAGTTTTTCCCTATAAAAGTCTATGTAAAACGTGACCCCTGGGGCGGGGTCAAATGTGAATCCATGGTCACCATTTGAGCAAACTTGGTAAAGGACCATAAGAGTATAGGAAATGCAAAATATTAAACCTCTGACTCTTGTAGTTCCAGAGAAGAAGACTTTAATGTGTTTCCTATATACATCTATGTAAAACTGTGACCCTCGGAGTGGGGTCAAATTTTACCCCAGGGTCACCATTTGAACAAACTTGGTAGAGGACCATAAGCTTATACTAAATGCAAAATATTAAACCTCTGGCTCTTGCAGTTTCAGAGAAGATTGTTTTTTTCCTATATATATGTCTATATAAAACTGTGACCCCTGGGGCGCGGCCAAGTTTGACACCAGGGTCACCATTTGAACAAACTTGGTAGAGGACCATAAGCTTATAGCAAATGCAAAATATTAAACCTCTGGCTCTTGCAGTTCCAGAGAAGAAGATTTTTTAAGTTTTTCCCTATACATCTCTATGTAAAACATGTGACCCTTGGGCGGGGCCAAATGTGACCCGAGGGTCACCATTTGAACAAACTTGGTAAAGGACCATAAGCTTGTATTAAATGCAAAATATCAAACCTCTGGCTCTTGTAGTTTCCGAGAAGATTTTTTTATTTTTTTCCTATATAAGTCTATGTAAAACTGTGACACCCGGGACGGGGACAAATTTGACCCCAGGGTCACCATTTGAACAAACTAAGTAGAGGACCATAAGCTGATGCTACATGTAATACATGAGAGCTCCGTGCCATGTGGTTCCAGAGAAGAAGATTTTTTTCAGTTTTTCCCTATAAAAGCCTATGTAAAACTGTGACCCCCGGGGCGGGGCCAAATGTGACCCCTGGATCACCATTTGAACAAACTTGGTAGAGGACCACAAGCTTATAGCAAATGCAAAATATTAAACCTCTGGCTATTGCAGTTTCAGAGAAGAAGATTTTTTAAGTTTTTCCCTATACATGTCTATGTAAAACATGTGACACTTGGGGCGGGGCCAAATGTGACCCGAGGTTCTCCATTTGAACAAAATTGGTAAAGGACCATAAGCTTATAGTAAATGCAAAATATCAAACCTCTGGCTCTTGTAGTTTCCGAGAAGAAGATTTTTTAATTTTTTTTTATATATAAGTCTATGTAAAAATGTGACCCCCGGGGCTGGGACAAATTTGACCCCAGGGTCACCATTTGAACAAACTTAGTAGAGGACCATAAGCTAATGCTACATGTAATACATGAGACCTCTGTGCCTTGTGGTTTCAGAGCAGAAGATTTTTTAAAGTTTTTTCCTATATGTCTATATGAAAAACATGCAAAATTTCAATATACAAACTTTGGACCCCCGGGGCATGGCCATTTTCGACCCCGGGGACTTCATTTGAACAAACTTGATAGTCTAGGCGTTGGCGATCATTTTAAAAGAAAAACTGTTGAAATCTGTCCAGCTGTTCTTGAGTAGAAGATTTTTTAAGGTTTTGGCCATATATGGTAATGGTGGCCATCTTGGATGTCGCACTGACCTAATTTTAAAAAATCTAAAAAGCATTCATCTATGGATCATCCACGTGAAGTTTGGTCAAAATTGGCCACGCGGTTTCTGAGGAGAAGTCGTTTGAAGCAAAAGTTAACGACGGACGACGCGACGGACGACGCGACGGACGACGGACGACGATGGACGAAGAGTGATCCCAATAGCTCTCTTCGGCTCAGGTGAGCTAAAAATACAAAGGGCCATAACTGAGCGGAAAATTATCAAACATGAACGTCATGACAATACGCGCATCGATGCTTAACTGAGTGGAACATTTTCGAACCGGAACTTCACAACCACATTCGCATCTCCACTTGATATTGATGCTTTGTAGCAAGTTTTACGAAATTATAACATGGTGTTTTAGAGAAATAGCCCGAACAAGAATTTTCTATTTGACTATCAAGTATGAAATGCATTAAAAAAATACGAAGAGACATAACTCAGTGGAAAATTATTGAACCGGAACGTCATGACAGTATAGAGAAATAGCCCAGACAAATATTTTGTATTATATATATATATATATTAAATATACAAAGGGCCATAACTCAGTGGAAATTTATCAAACCGGAACTTCACAACCACATGCGCATCTCCACTTGATATTGATGCTTCCTAGCAAGTTTCAATAAATTCTAACAAGGAGTTTTAGAGAAATAGCGCGGACAAGAATTTTCTATTTCACTACCAAGTACGAAATGCATTAAAAATACAAAGGGCCATAACTCAGTGGAAAATTATTGAACCAGACATCATGACAGTATGCACATCTCCACTTGATATTGATATTTCCTAGCAAGTTTCGCGAAATTAGAAGGAGTCTACGGACAAATATTAGAACTAAAAAGGATCATAACTCAGTGGAAAATTGTCGAACCGGAACTTCATCGAAATATGCGCATGTCCACTCGACATTGATACTTCCTAGAAAGTTTCGCGAAATTCTAAGGAGTTATTGAGATATAGCCCAGACAAAAATGGCGTCTACGGCCGGACAAGGTGATTCCAGTATAACCCCACGGAAATGCATCCAAAACCCAAGAAGATTCAAAAATGTTCATCAGAAATTATCAGTCAGATGTTTTTAATGCTGAGCGTGCTTCAAGTTAAATTCATGCCATGAAGGTGTGATAACCAAGGTGTTCCCACTTTGGCTACCAAACACTTGTTTGACAGGGAATTTGAAAAACAAACTCAATATGACTTACGTGAACGTTTTTTTCCACCACGAAAGAATGAGTTGTCACTCTTTGTTCTCCTGTATGGAAGCGAAAGACGCTTCAATGTACTTAACATAGTCTAGCTCCGGTTGAATAATCTGCTAAAATTACTTTCACAGACTTCCCACATTCTTCCAGAACAGAAATCATCTTCATCACTTGCATTAATTAATGTACACCAACATATGATCAGATTTTATAATGGCAATGCATGAACATATATACAGAATTATAATTATTTAATTATCATTAATCACTATGAAACTCTCCCTGGGAACAAATAAATTCAATAGTTACACATTAATTCCCACCTCCTGGCTATTCACAATTGTTCAGAATGTATCCATTATCAATGTAAACATATTCCCTGCCTCTATGGAATTCCAAACTTGAGAAATTTTAAAAATCCAATATGCACTCATTCAAAATCCATTTTCCTTCATTTTTGAAGATATCATATTCTGCTTTGTTGAACTGCCAAGGAGTTCATATATCTCAGTGAAATGTTCTTGAATAATGTGCTATAACTGACAGCTACCCAGAGATTTCAATGTTTCAGTCTACCAGTGCATCTCCAGAATATAAAATCAACAATCCATCAAGTTCTAAATCGAAACCTGGAATGCTTAATTAAAATCAATTAATCAATCAACAGTACTGGCAGCAATGACCTTTTTTCTCCTCACGCAATAATAAAGTAAACCACTGGTTCAGTACTGCAAGCAAGTAAATAGATCACTCGAGTAAATGGATCACTCCAATTTTTCTGTGCTGATCATCAGCCTTATTTTATACAACATCTTAACCTAGTTGAATTAAATCTGGATCGATCAAACACAACCAATTTTAATTTGTTCTCAACATGCAATTTCTTCTGCATTAAGAGCCTCCGTGGCCAGGATAGTAAAGACGACACATATAAAACTTCCTCGCCAAGGGAGCTTGACTTGTCAAGTGACAACACAAGGGAGCTTGACTTGTCAAGTGACAACACTAGGGATCTTTAACTTGTCAAGTGACAACACTAGGGAGCTTGACTTGTCAAGTGACAGCACTAGGGAGCTTGACTTGTCAAGTGACAACACTATGGAGTTTTACTTGTCAAGTGACAACACTAGGGATCTTTAACTTGTCAAGTGACAACACTAGGGAGCTTGACTTGTCAAGTGACAGCACTAGGGAGCTTGACTTGTCAAGGGAAAACACTAGGGATCTTGACGTGTCAGGGAGCTTGACTTGTCAAGTGACAACAATAGGGAGCTTGACTTGTCAAGTGACAACACTAGGGAGCTCGACTCGTCAAGTGACAGCACTAGGGAGCTTGACTTGTCAAGTGACAACACTAGGGAGCTTGACTCGTCAAGTGACAACACTAGGGAGCTTGACTTGTCAAGTGAAAACACTAGGGAGCTTGATTGTCAAGTGACAACACTATGGAGCTTGACTTGTCAAGTGACAACACTAGGGAGCTTGACTTGTCAAGTGACAGCACTAGGGAGCTTGACTTGTCAAGTGAAAAAACTAGGGATCTTGACTTGTCAGGGAGCTTGACTTGTCAAGTGACAACAATAGGGAGCTTGACTTGTCAAGTGACAATACTAGGGAGCTTGACTCGTCATGTGACAGCACTAGGGAGCTTGACTTGTCAAGTGACAACACTATGGAGCTTGACTTGTCAAGTGACAACACTAGGGAGCTTGACTTGTCAAGTGACAGCACTAGGGATCTTGACTTGTCAAGTGAAAACACTAGGGATCTTGACTTGTCAGATAGCTTGACTTGTCAAGTGACAACAATAGGGAGCTTGACTTGTCAAGTGACAACACTAGGGAGCTTGACTCGTCAAGTGACAACACTAGGGAGCTTGACTTGTCAAGTGACAACACTAGGGATCTTTAACTTGTCAAGTGACAACACTAGGGAGCTTGACTTGTCAAGTGACAGCACTAGGGAGCTTGACTTGTCAAGTGAAAACACTAGGGATCTTGACTTGTCAAGTGAAACACTAGGGAGCTTCACTTGTCAAGTGACAACACTAGGGAGCTTCACTTGTCAAGTGACAACACTAGGGAGCTTCACTTGTCAAGTGACAGCACTAGGGAGCTTGACTTGTCAAGTGAAAACACTAGGGATCTTGACTTGTCAGGGAGCTTGACTTGTCAAGTGACAACAATAGGGAGCTTGACTTGTCAAGTGACAACACTAGGGAGCTGGACTCATCAAGTGACAGCACTAGGGAGCTTGACTTGTCAAGTGACAACACTAGGGAGCTTGACTCGTCAAGTGACAACACTAGGGAGCTTGACTTGTCAAGTGACAACACTAGGGATCTTTAACTTGTCAAGTGACAACACTAGGGAGCTTGACTTGTCAAGTGACAACACTAGGGAGCTTCACTTGTCAAGTGACAACACTAGGGAGCTTCACTTGTCAAGTGACAGCACTAGGGAGCTTGACTTGTCAAGTGAAAACACTAGGGATCTTGACTTGTCAGGGAGCTTGACTTGTCAAGTGACAACAATAGGGAGCTTGACTTGTCAAGTGACAACACTAGGGAGCTTGACTCGTCAAGTGACAGCACTAGGGAGCTTGACTTGTCAAGTGACAACACTAGGGAGCTTGACTCGTCAAGTGACAACACTAGGGAGCTTGACTTGTCAAGTGACAACACTAGGGATCTTTAACTTGTCAAGTGACAACACTAGGGAGCTTGACTTGTCAAGTGACAGCACTAGGGAGCTTGACTTGTCAAGTGAAAACACTAGGGATCTTGACTTGTCAAGTGAAAACACTAGGGAGCTTCACTTGTCAAGTGACAACACTAGGGAGCTTGACTTGTCAAGTGACAACACTAGGGATCTTTAACTTGTCAAGTGACAACACTAGGGAACTTGACTTGTCAAGTGACAAAGTGTTGATTCTTAAAGATGGTTGGAGGTATTCCTAGAAAAAATGGGGTGGTCTGCCTCTATCACACACAAAAGAAATTCGACCGTCATATAAATTCGAGGGTTCAGTGCAAAACTATTGTATCTCCTTCTTTATTCATATGTAGTTACAATAGTTTTGCACTGACCCCTCGTAATATGGCCTAACATGTGCTAAAAATGACGTAAAACACCATTTAAACAAACAAATCTTCTGCATTTAAGCATAAGCAATCGTTAATTTACTCAAGACATTCCAAATATTTCATTCTACCAGTACAACTTCCGCTTATAAGAATCAGTAAACTAATTAAATCAATCCATCTACTGGTAATGAAATCAATATTTGAGCAGTGACCTTTTCTCTCAACATGCAATTTCGTCTTCCTTTGAAGTAATCCACTGACTCAGAACACGAATTTGAAAGTAGCTGAAACATTTTCAGTGGAAACAGCATCATTTTATATCATGTCTGAATTTAGTTCAATTAAATCTTGATCAATCAAACACAACTAACTCGCTTTCATTTTTGTCTAGTTAAAATCTTAACTGAACATTTGTAATTCTTTTGAAGGGTTCCATCTTTCCTAATAATAATAACTGTTAACAGATATAATGAATATTATGCGATCCAACATTTGCACTATTATTTCGTATAAAGGAAGATTTCGAACAGAAAAATTTAATTTCAAACTGATGCAACTCTTTCGATAGATTCATAGATGGTTTGAGTGCATTGGTGCTACACAAAAACAGAATATGGGAACACTGAAACAAATATGGGTCATAACCATTGTGTTTCAGATTGGCTTTTAATTAATGTTTTCAAAACTGATTAGAGATGAACCAATGGTTAAAGGAAACATTCTCAGTATCAATATACCGTATTTCCCCTATTACGCCTTCCCTAATAGAGGCGCCCCCACTTCCCTAATAGAGGCGCCCCCACCTGTTCTAAGAAACCTTATCTTCTTCAAAAATCAAAAAGTTCCTATAAAAACACAATTTTTTCGTCTTTACCGCTAATGGATTTGATTCCGGGAGTTTTTTAATTATGACACTGGTATGGTCTATGACATAAACCTTAAAGCGCTATCATCATCAATACAAATTATGGCTTTTATTTATCTTCTTTCAATTTACTATTTAGTTTATCTTTTTAATTCATACGCAACCAACCTCCAACCAACCCGTGTTGTTATCATCAAGTTCGATGGAAATGTGTATCGTACAGTGATGACAATGATATACTCCAGTGTACAGTCGGTTTTAGGTTTAGTCAATACCAGTGTCATAGTAAAATATCGCCATACAGTAATTCTATAAGGAAACAGTCAGGAAAGAAGGGGAAAGATATTGAAAATTTGAACCATAATAAGAGTGCCTCCTTTGCACTTTGAATAGCGCCCGGGTGATACTATTAGGGGAAATACGGTAAAAGACTTTCACCTTTTTTCACCAAAATAACAATCAATCATAGCAACATGACTTGTTTTAAGAAATTCCCTTGGAAGAGTAAAACATTTTGCTTGTTAACCCTTAGATTGGACATCTCCATATATATTAAACCACAAATGAAATTCTATAAAAAAAAATCCTTTTCATTAACTGAATAGGCACAAAGATGACACCTCTGCTGAGGAATGCATTTATAATAACTGCATCCAATAATATCTCCTGGTAACCCATTTGGAACATCAACGAATCTATCAACATGCATTATATAGCCCATGGGAACATCAATATTGATGAATGGATAACATGCAAAAAATACAACTCTTTTAATTAATAGTAGCCGTAAATCATTCAGACAAAAAAAGATAATAAATCAGTCGAGTGATTTTTTCTTTTGGAGCCAGGGTTTAAATGTTATTGATTTACTTCACTTGTATGACTCGAGGTCAGCTCAAAGTTTGCTTATTGAAATCAGGTACTTGTTTAAAGGTGGAACTGGAAACATTATGGGTGTCAATCCGAACACAAATAAAGCAACGTAATATGTTCAGGTTCACATTCAAGGTGCATATGCACAAATCTAGGCCCCATGATCATAGGATTTAATTATTATTAATGAAATAGTAATACCGTATAATCCTAATAAACACCCCCAAGGGTGTAACATTTTTTGAAAAGGGGGGCATTTATTTGAGACCAAAAATACATAATTCAGCTTTTAAATCAGACATTATTTAATGATTTTCTTTACCAAGAAAACCAAAGTCTGCATGTCATTGAATCAATTAATCATCAGATTTTAAGTTTTCTAGTGATTTTTGTGTGTTCCATTGTGAATGAAACAGATTAACTTGCATCTTCTGGTAAAAAAAAAAAAATATCTAAAAAAAAGCAAGTGGGTGGGGGCGTTTATTAGGGGAGGGGCATTTATTAGGGATTATACGGTAGGTCTGGAAAACAGCTTTGTCGTTATTTTCATTAACAATATATACTGTGACAGTTGTGGTCATCTGACATTTTTAACTTTTTTTTAAATATTTTGTTACCACTACGCCTTCTAAACAGCTTGTTGGATTTCGACGAAACTTAGTAGGAAGAAACAAATATACAAATAGTATGATGGTTTTAATTTATATTTTGAGCGAAATTCTTCCATATTGTCTCCAATCCTTTTATAGCAATTTGTAGTGTGAAGTATGTATCTCTCACTTATTGAAAACAGGGATTTTTTTCTATAAAATTGGGAAAACAAAACACGATTATTTCACATTTTGGGAAAGATATAAAATTTCATCAATTAAGTAAATATGACAATACTATGCTTTATTTATATTTTCATCCATTATTTATTATAATTACTGACTTCTCATGTATAATTCTTTTACAATATTTAAAATCTGTAGCAAAAATTAAAATGTTAAAATAACCTTTTAACCCAAAGTTGACATATTGAATTTCAGGCTATTGTTTTAATGTTCAAACACTTTGTAACAATATAATTATGTTCTTTCACAAACAATCAAAAACACAAATAAAAAGGGAAATGTTGAGGAAAAACAAGGAACCTGGGCCATTAAACTTATGGAATTAAGACTTGATTGTTTAGTCATGAAAAACAATGACTTGTTTAATTACCTGGTACTAAAACAAGCAACACAGCCTACACAGAAATTTCACCACAAAACCCTGATAGCAAAACTCATTACTCTTTATGAGTTTCTAACAAGACGTTTGACCTGCAAAACAAGTCATAAAACTTGTGAGAAAGTAATCAAAAATCAGCTGTAAACCGAAAACTTCCTTCTGAACATGTATTTAAACTGTCAAGCCATTTATATGTAATTTTATGATATTTTTTTTATATTCTTTAATTTTAGCAACCACATTTAAATGTATAATTCTGATCAAGAAGACCTAGAAAAGGTGTTAAGACAATCTGCACACAATGATTGTTTGTTTGTTTGTTTGTTTGTTTGTATGGTGTTTTACGTCCTTTTCAAAACAAGTAAGGTATATGATGGTCAATGTTTTGTGGTGGAGACAGACCACCCACTTTTCCTGGGTAGATACTGTACACCTCCCGCCATCTGTAAGAATCAACACTTCCTCACCTGCACTCAATAAATAGCATTGCTATTCTCAAGTTCTTAAAATAAAAAGATATTAAAAACATCCATTCAACCT
Source organism: Cyrtodaria siliqua (assembly GCA_037043455.1). NCBI lineage: Eukaryota > Metazoa > Mollusca > Bivalvia > Adapedonta > Hiatellidae > Cyrtodaria > Cyrtodaria siliqua. The sequence continues at coordinate 93,989 of JAWPHD010003763.1, forward strand.
ATATATACAGCGACCTTAGTAGCTCAGTGTATAAGGCTTTGGATTTAGAGCTAGACATCTGACCTCACTATGGGAAGCTTCAACCCTCATCTCCTCTCCCTCTGAAGTTGCTGTACCAATATAACCTATTATGATAATGTTATAGGGGGTAAAAAACCTGTTTCATTTCAAACTAATATACATAATCTATATTGAGATGGCAATTGCAATTATTTCACAAACTGAAATTATTTGAATAAAAGAAATAAATCAAACATACACGCAGTAAAAACTCAGATGCTGAAAGGGCACAACCCAATGAATATTGTTAAACCATGTTGCAATGACATCCACAAACAATTTTATATATATAATTAAATTGACTGTCATCTTAAATATTTCATAATGACAGAGGAGATAAGCTTTGAATGTTCCTTTATTTTACTAACCGTGGCCATCTCGTACAACTGGCAACAATAAAACACAAATCTGAAGAAAACAAGAGGTCAATGACCTTGAAGCTCTACTGATAGGTTTTGATAGCTAGATCAGCATTCATGTGAAGTTTCATGAAAATCTGTCCGTAGTTTCAGAGGAGGTCACTACAAGTTTTTAATATATAACTCTTATGTAAACAAGATGGCTACTGGCAGCCATGTTTAAAGTCGAATCAAAATGATTTTCAACAAGGATCAACATCAAGTCATGCTGGTCATTTTAGAAAAAGTCCCAGATCAATATCACTTTTAGTTTTTCAAGAAGTAGTCGCTACAAATTTGTCTTTTAAAAATCTATTTTTAGCCGTGGTGGCAATCTTGAATTTCAGGCCAACCTGAAATTTTGCTAGGATCAACTAGATGTCAAGAACAACATTCCTGTGAAGCTTCATGAAAATCCGTCAAGTAGTTTAAGAGGAGTAGTTGCTACAAGTTTTTATTATATAACTCTTATGTAAACTTTTAATGTCGAGGATCAACATCAAGTTATGCTGATCAAAAAGTCCCATACCAGTTATCACTTATAAGTTTTCAAGAAGTAAGTCACTACAAAAAAATTTAAAATCTATTTTAAGCCATGGTGGCCATCTTGAATTTCCAGCCACCCTGAAATTTTGCTAGGATCAACTGGACATCAAGAGCAACATTCCTGTGTAGTTCCATGAAATCCGTCAATTAGTTTCAGAGGAGTAGTCGCTACAAGTTTCTATTATATAACTCTATGTAAACAAAAATGGCCAGGTGGCCATGTTTAATGTTGAATCAAAATCATTTTCGACAAGGGTCATCAACATGTCAAGTTGATCATTTTAGAAAAGTCCCCATGCTGATCATTTTAGAGAAATTCCATATCAATATCACTTATAGTTTTCAAGAAGAAGTCGCTACAAATTTGTTTTTAAAAAATCTGTCTTTAGCCGTGACAGCCATCTTAAATTTCCGGCTGAGCTGAAATTTTAATAGGATCAACTAGACATCCTGTGAAGATTCATGAAAATCCGTCAAGTATTTCAGAGGAGTATTCCCTACAAGTTTTCATTATGTAACTCTTATGTAAACAAAGAAGGCCACTGGCTGCCATGTTTAACGTCAAATCAAAATGATTTTCAAGAAGGATCAATATCATGTCATGCCGATCATTTCAGAAAAAGTCCCATATCAATATCACTTATAGTTTTCAAGAAGTAGGCGCTACGAACTTGTTTGTTAAAAAACTTGTTTAGCTTTTGCAGCCATCTTGGATTTCACATCAATGTGAATTTTTGCTAGGATCAACTAGACATCATGGGCAACATTCCTGTAAAGTTTCATGAAAATCCATCAAAGTTTCAGAGGACTAGTCGCTACAAAAAAGTTTACGGACAGACGGACGACGGACACCGCACCACGGCGAAAGCTCTGCTGATCTTTGATCAGTAGAGCTAAAATCCATGGATAATTCCAGCCCAGTTTAATTTAAATCCATTGAGCAGTTGCAGATATGTCATTTTTAAATTTCTCAAAATAATAAAATGTATGCCAAATATGAGTTGCAGTGCAGTCATCTTGAATATTTTATGAAAACAAAAAATGCAAAATGGAACATCATCCATCTACAAGATCAGATTGTATCATGTTTTTAATTCACCTGATCATAAAATTTGCAAACTCACTCAACCAATTCTTTATATCTTTTGGCTAAACAGACATTTTAAATCCAAACAATTCATTCAAATAAAAGCATCTTTAAGTGACACTATCACAAATCAATATTTTTGCACGAATTATACAATTATATAAACAATCTGAAATTTGCATCTGACACAAACTATTTTTGGATCTCAATTTCGCAGCACCTATATTACGCGTCATATTTTGCAAACGTACAAAACACACACTCTTGGCAACGAGAAATAATCATATCTTACATTATCTAAATCACATTAACACACCCATGGAGCAACAAAATAAATTTCAATATAACAAACACTTTTTTCTCAAAGAACGTATAGAATACAATCTCGCAAAATATATTTATAAGCATCAAATTTTGTTGTTTTGTGTTTAATATTTAACCATCAGTTCCTTCAAATTGAAATGATTTCATATTCACAAAACTTCTGGCAGAATTAATTTAATAGGTTAATTTTTTTTTTTAAAAAGTCATTTATTATCCAGAGGAAGTTAACGTTATCAAACCTTATCACTATGTCATTATATCATAACAAACAGTCTTAAAACTATACTCCAACTTTTTTACTTTTTTTTTTTTAAATTTTAATTTTCTCCACAATGATTAAAACTTCACCTCACTGAACACTTTTGCATGAACACTAGCCAGAATTATTATCGCTGATGGAATCTTAACATTTAAATTTCCTCTGCGATTACTTTCTTTCCAAACTGAATCTAGCTCACAACACAGCTTAAATGCCTTAAAATAACTTGGATTTTCCGATGATCAGAACTGATGGAGCCACTTGTTGAGATGAACAAGTTACCATTTCAGCAGTTTGAAGTAGTAAATATTTCACCTGTTTTAATTTTTAAAAAAAATCTTGTCAGGAAGTTATATCCCTATCTTTATATCTTTAAGGGCTATCAGATACAGGAATGTTATAAACACTTCATTGATTATTCTCTAGTGTATTGATGATTGACATAATTAAAAAAATATCCAACAAATTAAAATTTTGTAAAACGCTGAAACAAAAAAGTCATTTATAATCCAGGGTAAGTTATCTTAACAATATCAGTATGTCTTTGAAGAAATCGTAACAAACAGTTACTGTAGTCTTAAAAACTATATTCCAATTTTTCGCTTTTTTTTTTTAAATATTTCTCCACAATGATCAAATGTTCACCTCAACACTGAACACCGGCCAGGTTGAAATACACAATTCTGCATCTATACACAATAAGCCAGAATTATCGCAGATAGAATCTTAACATTTAAATTTCCTCTGCAATTACTTTCTTTCCAAACTGAATCTAGCTCACAACACAGTTTAAATGCCTTAAAATAACTTGGATTTTCCAACGATCAAAACTGTTAGAGCCACTTGTTGAAAACCAGGTTACCATTTCAGCATTTTGAAACTAGTAGTACAAATTTCATCTGTTTTAAATTCCTTTTTTTTCTTATCTGGAAGTTATATATCCCTTTCTTTAAGGGCTATCAGATACAGGAAGGTTATAAACACTTCATTGATTATTCTCTATTGTATTGATTATTGACAAAATTAAAAAATATATCCAACAAAATGGAATTTTGGAATTTGTAACAAGAAGAGCATTTATAAGAATACTGACAAGACCATGAAGAATATTGAAGAAATATGTTACTTGAAGGGATGGCAAGCAATGAAATGTCCAGAGTGTGTGCCTCACTTGTTCTTTATCATTTGGACATCAATTAGTGTATCAGGTTTATTTGTTCTTTATCTTAATCATGATCTTGAAACCAATCCATTTTCATAACTGTCCAGAGTGTATGGTTTATTTGTTCTTTATCTATAGTAAAATCCTGTCACCAATCTATTGCATAGATTGTTTTGTTTAAATGTTCTTAGTGCATGTAGTATGATCCGGACATAAAACTAATTTGACTGTCTTGATTGCATACTTCATTTGTTCATCTGTAGTATGATCCGGACACTAGTCCATTTCACTGTCCATAGTGTATGGTTTATTTGTTCATAACCTATAGTATGATCTGGACACCAATCTAATTTGTCTTGATTGTATAGTTCATTTGTTCATCTGTAGTATGGACACTAGTCAATTTGACCGTCCAGAGTGTATGGTATATATTTCTTCATAATCAGACACCAATCTATTTTGACTGTCCAGAGTGTTAGTGTATTTGTTCTTATCTATAGCATGATCTTGACACTGATCTTATTTGACTACCTCGACTGTACGTTTTATTTGCTCTTCATGTTTAGTATGATCCGGACACTAGTCCATTTTGAATGTCCAGATTGTACTACTGGGAAAGAAGTAATGTTATATAATGCAAACATCATTAGAGTTAAGTGATCTTCACTTGCAGGGAAGCAAAAAACCTGCTCTAAAATTCCAACACACCAAAAAGAAGTCAAGGTAACCAAATCTTAAACCCAAAGAAATTCCACCACATTTTTTTTAAAATTCCCAAACATAAGTCAGCTTGCTGATAAGAATCTGATAAGAATCTTTGAACATCGCATACGCTGCCAGTAATCTGTAATTGGCAGTGGCATTTAGATCAGAATTAGTGACTCCAGAAACTCGCAGGTATCTCATGTACCCTGTTATATAACTTATACTGTTGTTGTTTTTTTCAGAACAAAAATTAAGTTTTAAGTCTGTTTTAAATACTGACAATTTTGTATTGAATTGAATTGGATTTTGTTGTCGAACCGAAAGCTAAGGTCATATGGCGACTATCCAGCTTCCACTGGTGGAGTAAGACCTCTGGGCAATTTTCATGCATGGGCGGGCACATGGGTAGAACCACCGATGTTCCGAAAGCCAGCTGGACAGCTTCATCACATAAAGATTCCTAGGCCCCTGAGGGATCGAACCTACAGCGGTGAGGGGCAAGTGATTTCAAGTAGAGACTCTAACCATTCCGCCACGGACGCCCCTTTTTAATTTTGATAAAACACCAATAACATTCATTGTTAGCCGTTTTGCTCAAAACAGAAACAGCTTCGTAAATACTTCAAATTTGCATAAATCATCGTTTGTAGCTACTGCTTATATTATATATTTCAGTGGGGATAGGTTATTGAGTTTGTATGTCGATATATTATTTAAGATGATTTTTTTTGTCAAGGAACAAGGAGCTTGAAAGCAGTCCTGCATAAGGTAATATTTCTCTGCACAAATTTATAAAACTTGTCATAATTATTTCATATATATATTTTTTAATATCAATATTAATCTTTCTTTTTTTTATTGTTTCTATAGCACTGGATTTAATTTTTATCTTCTCATTTAATTTCTTTTCTGCTAATGATTTTTTTAGCACGAAATGATCAAACATAATGACATTGAAATGAAAAAAGTATAATGTCTAGCATTTTCCTTTGCTTAATTTCCATTTCTCTATATCTTTTTCCATTTTCCTTCATCTCCTACCATATTTATATCTAATATTCTTTCTTTCTCTTATTTACTGTTTTTTTTCCTTCTCTATTTCTCATCTCTCTCTCTGAATCTGTCTTCAGTAGCTCAGTGGATAAGGCCTTGTGGCTTTAGAGCTTCAGACCTCTGCCCCTTGAGGGTCTGATGGGAAACTTCACCCTTCTCATCTCCCTCTCAGGTTGCTGTCCCTATATAACGTAATAATTTGATGTGTTAACCAGACCGAAAAAAAACTTTTCATTTCTAAATCTGTCATTTGGCATGACACTGGAATCTGCATGCTTGATCTGACACCTTCAAAACTATGCCAAAACTTCAATCTGTAATCCTACCCACCTATCAGTATAGTAGCTGGCTGCCAGTTTCACATAATAAAATCATGTTATCATGCCCATCTCTGATCTGAGTCACCCCAGAATCAGGTCACGTTTTATCTTCAAAAACAGTTAAAAATCTATCAATAATCTAATTACCCAGGTTTGTTACACCTTACACAAACACTGCATTACTACTCTCATACAATGCAACACCTGTTTGTATCTAGGAGAAATGAAATGAGTTTTACATCTCAATTACACATGATATTAGGTTATACTAGGACAGCAACCTCAGTGGGAGATGAGACATGGTTCATACAGAATTATCATTATGAAATTTAAGGACTTTTAAGAAGTTAGGCCCTAATAACCCATTTTTAAGGCCCGGTTTAACTCATAACATTATCGGCTTTTTTTCCAGATATTATTCCTCTTGTATAATTAATCAACTGATTATGAAATTCAAGGACCTTTAATGATATTTTGTCATAATTTAAGGACTTTTTAAGGCTGGGGTGGATTTAAGTGCTTGGAGGCACAGGACTGCCAGATATACATAAACATCTCCATCCAACAGACAAGGCTGAGGAAAAGTGTCTTGCCCAAGAACACATCGAGGAAACTTAGTGGCACCGGTGAGGTTTGAACCAGGATCCTAGTTTCACAGTGCTATCCGCTGGGCCATGCCAGCCCTGTATGTTGATTTCAATCAAAATAACCCCTGCCTGTAATTGTTGGCTCTGTAATTGTTGGCTATGTATTTTTAAGTGTTGGGACATAGTTATAATATATACATATACATCTATATTCATAAATTATAATGAAAGGTAAAAGAAACGCATAATCAAATGCCTATACTACACTATTATATACACCTAATTCCACGTAATATTCCAGATATATCTCAACATGTTTTGTACAAAAAGGGGCTACAACTAATTACAGAAAGGACGAAGCTGTCGTGTAGTAGACCTTTTAATCAAAGTATGCTTTGCTACACAAAATTCATATGCGTTTCTTTTTCTTTTCAGTATAGTTATGGTAACACATACTGCTGCAGAAGAATTCATCATAACTACTGCCAGTCCTCGGGAATGACTGATTCATCAATACAATTATTCTACAATCAATAAATGACTTTATACTTTCAGGATGACACCAATCACGACCTTACAGATGGAACGGGTGGGCGAAGCGGTGACTCATAATTCATGCAATTATGAATTATGATTATTAATTTATTACTTTACTCAGTTACCCTGTACACAATAACACAATGTACATTCATTATTTACAAACCCTAGCTAGGGTAAAAATCAATAGTCGATGATGAAACAGCAGCCTGCTTTAATCTAAACATGGGTTCATCAGCACATTCCTAAATTAAAATATGCAGAGAGATTATGCTACTTAAGCATTAGGTGAGTGAAATAGGTGCATATTATATTTCTGAATTAAACAGAAATATAGTAACAATTCCAATCAAGCAGTTGCATAACTTTTGGGAGGCACCACATCAGACATATTGCGGTACTAGATACTAAATTATTGGTTAGTGTATTCCCAAGGTGGGTAGCAGAAGCATATTTAAATTACCTCCCTTAAAATCTATACAAGACTGCAAGAATTGTCTCCCTTTAAAGAGCTGTTGTAAACAGAATCGTATATACCTCAAATTATCAGATTGACAGCTGTCATATACACCAGGAAAAGGCAGTGTTTCTTAAAAAAAAAATTCTATTCATTAAATATGATTACACAACCTTCATCACCTGCCATATAACTATGAAACAAATAATTGAGAAGAAATGGGTATCGTAAAAAAAATCGGAAGATGATCAGCGCTCCAAGAATAGGATAGCCCGACGCCCGGGGCTAGTCCAAACTGAATCCGGGCTAGTCTCTCTTTCAAAAATGGTTGCTCGTCGGGCTAGTCTAAAAAATTCTCGGGACAATCAAACTTTTCAAACTAAAATCTAACCAGAAATTTGAAGCCGTATTTGTTGAAAATTATCTCCCTTCATTAAAGTTATCAATTTGAAAGCGTGCATTCCATAGGTTGATTACATGATTTGAACCAATCACATTACAGCTTTCGTACTCACGCAATGAATTGCTGTATAATCTTTTTCTATTTTTAGTTCATGTTTAGCAAGTCTGTATCATAAAAACACTTAACAACGAAACGCTTATTCACAAATGCAAGATGCTAAATAAAACCGGGAACACAGAACTGCAACCTACGAACCGGAAGTACTTCCTGACTGGTCTGACACCTAAATGAGTCGCGACATTTGTCAAAAATATTTATAAAATACATCTAACTGACCAATAAGGTTGACCGAATGGAAAATCAAAGGTGATGCAAATTCTATAGACACTCAATTTATGATGGAGGCGGGGAACTTTACACCCTCAATGCATGCAAGAGTTATGGAGCAGACACAAAATGGGACGGACAGACAGACTCATGAGGGGGTACTTGTGCAGATTTTAACTTGTGGGTTGCAGAAAAAAAATGGCAAAAAACAAAAACAATGCACAAGTACCAAAATGTCCATATGAACACTCCCACAAGTTGTATCCATACTGGCGATAGACTATGGTGACCATTGAGGCGAATTTACTTAATTGTTAACTAGGGTTAGGGTTAGAATTTTGCGATGTTAAAAAGTGATCTTTCTGCGGTGCAGCGCAAAAGTGACAATTTTTCACCAAGTCTAACTTATACATACCATACACCCCACGTATACCCTCTCATGACAGCGGACGGACAGAGGCCACAACACATGTAAAGTTATATATGACGGTCAATTTTTTTGTGGCGGAGGTAGACCACCAACTTTTCCTGGGTTGAACCAGTACTGTACACCTCCCGCCATCCGTAAGAATCAACACTTCCTCACTTACAAGTTTAGCTCCCAGTGGGATTCGAACCCGCAGCAGTGAGAGGCAAGAAGGTTTACAACGCAACATCGTTAATATTATTTTCATTAAAGATAAATAATAATCAGATGCAAATAGTTATTAAACTCACACCGAGTCTTTAATACAATATTCCTGTGAAGTTTTATGAAAATTAGACCAGTAGTTTCAGAGCAGTCATATGTTTTTACTACATAACTCTATGTAAACAAAGACCACGACAGATGTGTTTGAATTGAATTGAATTGGATTTTATAGTCGCACCAACAGCTAAGGTCATAATTATGGCGACTTTCCAGCTTCCACTGGTGGAGGAAGACCCCAGGTGCCCCTCTGGGCAATTTTCGTGCACGGGCGGGCACCTGGGTAGAACCACCGACATTCCGCAAGCCAGCTGGATAGCTTCCTCACATAAAGATTCCTAGGCCCAGAGGGATCGAACCTACAGCGGTGAGGGGCAAGTGATTTCAAGTCAGAGACGTTAACCACTCGGCCACGGACGCCCCTCAGCCGTGTTTGAAGTCAATTTTGTTTAGAACAACATGCCATGCCAGTCATTTTGATAAAAGTTCAAAATCATTATCCCTTAGGCTTTTTCAGAAGTAGTCTATGTAAAATAGAGTATTTTTAAAATCTATTTTTAGCGGTGGTGGCCATCTTGATCTGATATTTACTTAGGACCAACTAAACATCAAGAGCAACATTGCTGTCAATTTCGTACAAATCCATCAAGTAGTTTCAGAGGAATAGTCGCCACAAACGGACATAAGCTCTGTTGATCTTTGATTAGTATCTAGAGCTAAAAAGTTACAGGAATTAAACACGAATCTGTTGCCATGGCTGCCATTAAGCAAATCTATCTTAACATGAACACTGTGTTTATAAATGACATGGGTCATTTCTACCCACTTCTTACTCGCCCATCAGAGACAACGGGTCTATAATCACGGCAATACCTGCTTAAAAATAAACGCAAAACCGGGTCCAGAATACCATAATGGTACTCTCTTTTTTCCAGAAGTAATTACCATCCTGTTTATCAAAGCTGACATAAATCCAATACAATCACCATACTAAGTTGCTTCAATCTATTCCATCACAAACAATCTATTTGGTCATCCAGCATACTGAACGTTTCTCTGCATGAAAACAGGACTGGTTTGTTGACAAAATCTTTATTTAACGATCAAGACTCCAAAAGTGAAGTATGGCAGTCAAACTTTTGGTTTACTGAAAAGTAAAAGCCCAGTAGAGCCTTAGTTAATGGAAGACCTGAAATAATTCTAAAGTTCTGGTCGTAATTCAGAATACTTTCAATGTTATAACAAAAGACATGTATAGGCTTCAACTGTAATACCAGACTTTAAACGAACACAGCAATCTTAAGGTAGTGTCTGCACAAATGTTTATACCCTCATTCAATAAGCTGATAGTGTTTTGATATTGTTGTTTTCGGGTTTTTTTTATATTGTGTAGTGTTAAATAATTCATGTCTTCATTTTTCTCAGCAATGAAGGGATACAACGACCTATTATGTGTACCACATTGCCATGAATTACCTCCCTTTCAACACTCCAACACTGACCAAGTAACTAAGCTCCAACCTGATTGGATGTTGACAAGTAATTAAGCTCCTACCTGATTGGATGATGACAAGTAACTAAGCTCCTACCTGATTGGATGATGACAAGTAATTAAGCTCCTACCTGATTGGATGAAGACCAAGTAATTGAGCTCATACCTGATTGGATGATGACCAAGTCAATAAGCTCCGCCCTAATTGGACGATGACCAAGTAATTAAGCTCCTAATGATTGGATGAAGACCAAGTAATTAAGCTCCTACCTAATTGGATGAGTAATTAAGCTCCTACCATGATTGGACGAGTAATTAAGCTCCTACCTGATTGGATGAGTAATTAAGCTCCTACCTGATTGGATGATGACCAAGTAATTAAGCTCCTACCTGACTGGATGATCATCTCCATGTATATTCCACACAGCTTGCCGATCATCATCGTCTTAATTTTACATACAAATCTCTACTTCCATTTAAAGACAAAATTTAAGTCCACAGTATTCACTCTTTGTGTGGCCGAGGAACTATCAACCTTAGGCGTTTACACACATTTATCATTACCATCTTTCTAAATCATCGCAAGTTTTTTCTCTCATCAAAATCACTGGACAGACTGCATGGTTCCTGTTTCCAGTCGTAATTTCCTAATTTCAGTTTTCTGTTATGTTTTATCCTGAACGTGGACAAACTGTATAGTTTTCCATTCCATTCACACTTTTATTTTTGTGTTTTTTCCCCGTTATCAATTATAAATATGCCAAAAATGTTCTAAGCAATCCTTGTTCAGAATTTAATTTCACATATATTGTAAAATAACATTCACAAATGTACATAACAAAAAAAAGAAATAAAGCAGTTATACGTCTTAATTCTTGTCACAACGGAAGTATTCAGCTGATCAATGCCATTCGTGGGTTAGTTCCTTTTAATACATACGCAACAACATTAATTTTTTTCCAATAACGCCCTTCCATACCACTAATCCAGCCTTGACACTATCAGAAACCATCCAAAGCTGCTCAACAATATAATGTTTGATATTTTTCATTTGCCAGAATATCACAATAGCAAAATCAATGACAATTTTTATACCTGTTTTATGTTTTGTTAGTACAAGGCATCATTTCATTATCAGGAAATATTGACGATTTTTTATGTCCTTGAAAGGCAATTTACAACCATGCGGATTGTAGCTCTAAGAGTCTGAGAAATGAACAAATAAACATACAAGCGGCCCAAGAGGGCCTGTGGACGCTCTACGAGCTAAAATGGTTCTTACATCAAGGGTTGTCGTCATAAAATTCCCCCTTCACTTTTAAACCACTGCAAAAACAAGAGGGCAAGGATGGCCCTAGATAGCTCACTTGTAATCATGCAATAAGTCGGCTGTGTCTAGTCTGGCAGGGGTATTGTTTAATTTGTCCCACTTTCTTCTATTAATGAGACTGTTATATTAATGTTCTAAACAAATTTGGTAAAGATCAGATAAAAAATGAAGTAGCTACAGATTTAACAAAGGACAGTGATTTTTTTGCTTTTTTTTAAAGGTACCTCTACCTTTTCAATTGGGAAAATTTAGCGGCATTTTTACTAAATTGGGAAATTTTCTAAATTCAATAATCAGTATGGTCTATATAGAAAAACTTTGAAGGTTTTGTTGCTCAGAACATGTTTTTACTACTGTAATTTAATCCTTTAAAAATACAGTTTTCTTTTTTTTTTGTCCTTTAAACATGTCCACAAGCACTTCCATGTCTGCCTCTGTGAGGTCCTTATCCATGTAGCATATTCTCTTCATACCCATTGACTTGAGAAAAGATGGCCCATGAGGATCACACGATTCAGTTGAACTCGTATGAGTAGGACACTCAACAAGAGATTCACTCGTCACCTTCGAAATTTGGGTAGGTCAGACTGGGTAGGTTGGGTAATTTCACTTTCAGTAATTACAGAAATTTCTGACGAAGTCTGTTCGTCATCACCCGTGATCTGATTCAGCTTTTTAAACACAGAGCATTAAAACACAGAGCTAATGTAAGCCCTTTGCGTCATTCTTTTTTAAGCTTTTATACGCAATATTTTGAATTATGGGACCTGTTGATTGTTGATATCGAAGCAAATCTAGGTTAAAGAACGCCTTTGGTAATCGTATCGTATAAATACTATGCTAAGATAAAGCGTTTGATTGATTCTGGTGACAAAATATAAATGCGTCTCGCCCATTGGATAGTTGGTACCTGCGCGCGACTACAAGGTAGGGGTAAAAGCGCCGAATGTTCTAGATGATGAACTAGCTATTCAGCTCTTGATTATGTTTATCAAGATGCAGTACAGCTTTTACCCCTACCTGATAGTACGGAAAATACAGTCGATTTTTGCTAAGGGAAAGTGCCAATATTCGGCTGTAAAAATAACCAAAAAAATCACTGAAGGAAAATACAATATATTATTTTTCAACAAATCAAGGGCCATAACTCTGTCGTTACTAACAAGAACTAGCTAGTTTTCGAACCTGTCCAAGATTTCATTGATATACCGCGATTTGCATAACTAGACATCATACTGAGGCTTCCTGCCAAATTTCATAGAAATCCAACAAGCCGTTTAGGAGAAGTAGCGACGACAAGAAATTCAAATTAAAAATGTCAAAGGGCTATAACTCAGTCCAAAATCAGCGAACTGGAACAAAAGCGTGACATGCACAACTGGACATCTTATCGATGCTTCCTGCCAAAATCCAACAAGGCGTTTAGGACGAGTAGCGCTGACAAAAAATCTAAACATGTCAAAGGGCCGTAACTCCATCAAAAAGCAACAAACCGCAAGAAAAAATGCAATGGGTACAACTAGAAATCATACCAATGCTTCCTGCAAAGTTTCGTCAAAAAAAAAGAAGAAAAAAAGGGGAAAGAAAGGAAATAATTAAAAAACAAGAGGTCAATGACCTTGAAGGTCTACTGATTGATTTTGATTTCAGGAAGTAGTCGCTACAAACTGTTTTTTTGAAAATCTATTTTTAGCTGTGGTGGCCATCTTGAATTTCCGGCCGACCTGAAATTTTGCTAGGATCAATTAGACATCAAGAGCAACATTCGTGTGAAGTTTCATAAAAATCCGTCAAGTAGTTTCAGAGGGGTAGTCGCTACAAGTTTTCATTATATAACTCTATGTAAACAAAGATGGCCACTGACAGCCATGTTTAACATTGAATCAAAATAATGTTCGACTCGGATAACCATCATGTCATGCTGATCATTTTAGAAAAAGTCCCATATCAATATCTCTTATAGTTTTCAAGAAGTAGTCGCTACAAACTTATTTTTTAAAAATCTATTTTTAACTGTGGCAGCCATCTTGAATTTCTGGCCGATCTGAAATTTTGCTAGGATCAATTAGACATTAAGAGCAACATTCCTGTAAAGTTTCATGAAAATCCGCCAAGTAGTTTCAGAGGAGTAGTCGCTACAAGTTTTTACTATATAACTCTATGTAAACAAAGATGGCCACTGGCAGCCACGTTTAACGTCGAATCAAAACGATTTTTGATAAGGATCAACATCATGTCATGCTGATCATTTTAGAAAAAGTCCCATATCAATATCACTTATAGTTTTCAAGAAGTAGTCGCTACAAACTTGCATGAAAATCTATTTTTAGCCATGGCGGCCATCTTGAATTTCCGGCCGACCTGAAATTTTGCTAGGATCAATAAGACATCAAGAGCAACATTTCTGTGAAGTTTCATGAAAATCCGTCAAGTAGTTTCAGAGGAGTAGTCGCTACAAGTTTTCATTATATAACTCTATGTAAACAAAGATGGCCACTGGCAGCCATGTTTAATGTCGAATCACAATAATGTTCGACTCGGATAACCATCATGTCATGCTGATCATTTTAGAAAAAGTCCCATATCAATATCACTTATAGTTTTCAAGAAGTAGTCGCTACAAACTTGTATTTTGAAAATTTATTTTTAGCCGTGGCGGCCATCTTGAATTTCCAGCCAACCTGAAATTTTGCTAGGATCAATTAGACATCAAGAGCAACATTCCTGTGAAGTTTCATGAAAATCCGTCAAGTAGTTTCAGAGGAGTAGTCGCTACAAGTTTTCATAATATAACTCTATGTAAACAAAGATGGCCGCTGCAGCCATGTTTAACGTCAAATCAAAACGATTTTCGACAAGGACCAACATCATGTCATGCTGATCATTTTAGAAAAAGTCCCATATCACTTATAGTTTTCAAGAAGTAGTCGCTACAAACTTGTATTTAAAAAATCTATTTTTAGCTTTGGCGGCCATCTTGGATTTCACATCAACATGAATTTTTGCTAGGATCAACTAGACTTCATGGGCAACATTTTTGTAAAGTTTTATGAATATCCATCCAGTAGTTTCAGAGGAGAAGTCGCTACAAATAAAAGTTAACGGACGGACAGACGGACGGACGACGGACGCCGCACCACGGCATAAGCTCTGCTGATCTCTGATCAGTAGAGCTAAAAATGAATGCCCTAGATCGTCTTAACGAGGCAAGATATAGCATTTTAACCTAAATCAAGGGCCATAACTCCACTGTTACTGGTCCAAACTGGCTGGTTTTCAAAATTGCCTGAGCTTTCATTGATATCAACAATCTGGTAAAGTTTGATAAAGATCAGATGAAAAACAAGAGGGCCTGTCCCTCTCAAATTACTGTTACTGAAAGTAGTTCCAGGATCCTATTGTTAAACAAGAGGCCCTCTTGGGCCTGTAGACGCTCTACTTGCATGATGTGATTCAAAAACATAAACATGATAGAGGTCAACCCAAGAAACATGTTTCCTATATATAACTCTATGTAAACTTTGGGTTATCGTGGCGACCATTTCGAATAATTTTGATTATTTGACGATAATGAAAAACACAAACTTGATAGAGGCTAACCCAAGGAACATGTATATGATATTTCACAAGAATGGAATAGGTGGTTTAGGAGATGTTGTTTGAAATTTACTTAAATTTGGCCTAGTTTTAGCCATGGCGGCCATCTTGGATGACTGGCGGCCGCGAAAAACAAAAATCTGAGAGGGACTATCCCAAATATCATGGTGATTAAGTTTCATCAAAATCCTTCAAGAGGTTTCAGAGAAGATGTCATTTTTAACCTTTTCCTATACAACTCTATGTAAACTTTGAGTCGCCGTGGCGGCCATTTTGATTATTCGACAATAACGAAAAACACAAACTTTATAGAGGCCAACCCAAGGAACATGTATATGATATTTCACAAGAATGGAATAAGTAGTTTCGGAGATGTCGTTTGAAATTTACTTAAATTTGACCTAGTTTTAGCTATGGCGGCCATCTTGGATGACTGGCGACCGCAAAAAACACAAATCTGAGAGGACTTTCCCAAATATCATTGTGATTAAGTTTCATCAAAATCCTTCAAGCGGTTTCAGAGATGATGTCATTTTTAACCTTTTCCTATATAAATGTAAACTTTGAGTCGACGTGGCGACCATTTTGATTATTCGACAATAACGAAAAACACAAACTTGATAGAGACCAACCCAAGGAACATGTAAATGGTATATCAGTAGAATGGAATAAGTGGTTTCGGAGGAGATGTCGTTTGAAATTTCCTTAAATTTGACCTAGTTTTTTTAAGTCATGGCGGCGATCTTGGATGACTGGCGGCCGCGAAAAACAAGAATCTGAGAGGGGCTCTCCCAAGTAACATTGTGATGAAGTTTCATCAAAATCCTTTAGGCGGTTTCAGAGGAGATGTCGATTTTATAAAATTGCTAACAGACGGACGAAAAGTGATCGCATAATGAAGGCCCTATCGTCTTAACGAGGCAAAATATAGCATTTTTAACGAAATCAAAGGCCATATTTCGGCTGTTACTGGTTCGATCTGGCTGGTTTTCGAACTTGTCTGAGCTTTTATTGATATTAACAATCTGGTAACGTCGGATGGAAAATGAAGGCCCTATCGTCTTAACGAGGCAAAATATAGCATTTATATATGGGCCAACTCCGCTGTTACTGGTCCGATCTGGCTGGTTTTCGAAGTTGTCCGAGCTTTTATTAACATTAAGAATTTGGTAAAGTTTGCTTTCTTTGTGTATTCCATTCAAATTATAGAACCATACTCCGTAATAAGACTTATAATTACACGGGTGTATGTTAAATATGGAATTTAAAAATAGAGTTGGATAATATGATATGATCCGAGGCTGTGCCGAAAATCATATTAATTTTTTCGAACTTGTTTAATAATTTCAGTATTAAATATCATAAAACTCAAAAGTCTCATAAGGAACGTTTATTACAGAAGCTGCCTACAGTAAAAAGCTCAAGCGAAACCCACACTTTACTCAATTTGCCGTGTTTGGTCGTATCGAGTGCCGCGCGGATCTACGCGTAGTGAGTGTTTGGACTTGGCGAATCCACGCGCCAAAAGTAAGGCGTTGTCGAGTCACTCGCACGCCGAGTTACACAGTGCTCACACTGGCCATTTTAACTTAATAGCCACACATGTTTTAGTTAAGAAAATAAAAGCCAACTTTAATGCGTAAGAAAATTCGGTCAGTCGTAAGAGGGACCTCCTCGCGCTCATGTCCCCACACCACCTCTACTCTAGGCAGCCTAGTTGCTACATAATATAACAAATAGATCAAAATGATTTACTTCTTTCATTTCAATAATTATTTTATATTTTATTAAAAAGTAGGGAATATATATGTTACAGTGTCTTAGTTGAAAAGGGAATTGGCTAAAACAATTGACTTAAATGACTGTGAATTGGACACATGTTTCTTGCACTTAAATTGTAAAACCTGATATTTAGGGAGAAATCTCCTGCTGCAAATTGAGTGTAGTTTGAGATAATTTCTTTCAACACATGAATCAATTCACGCACAATCTTTTACTACCTTTAATACACTTACCAGCAACAAAAAACGTGTTTGTTTACACATTTAAAATCTGTCGGCCGCCATTTTGAAAGTCTGTTTTGGTCACATGACCTTCTTTTATGTAATTAAAAAAGTATTTTGACTTACAAAATTGAGCTTCTTTGTAAATAAAAATGTTTCAACAAGAATTCAATCACTTAAATTTGACTTTTAATTTTGAAAGATAACTAAAGAAAAACAGATACAATTGTCACATGATCAGTCACATGACATGATCTTCTCAAACTGAAAGTAAAACATGCAAACGATTCATTGATTGGTTAATAGTACTGAACAATAAATAAGAACATTTCTGATTGGCTGCATTTATAATTAGATCTTTCAATGGCTGTCTCAACACCAGCTGTGTGCAAATAGCTGTGATATGCAATTAGCAAACAAACAGCACTAATTGGCTAACGACTTCACGGGTGTCCTGGGGCATGAGAGGGATTAGAGGGTGTTTATTACTGTACCTGGTTAATTATGGCCTGATCTACTGGTAGTCAGTATTACAATGGCAAACATAGGCAGTATAATTTTTGTATTTTGAAATAAAATAATCGCCATTTGCGGTCACCATTTCGTAGAATTAATCGCAATTTTAATAAAATAATCGTAAATGGCGCCCATGTCGTATGGCAGCGTGAGCGCTGGTTACTCCGCATAGAATCCAATTAACCATGAGTGCACACCTGTGGTGATTTATTACTGGGGGAAATCTGAATGTTCCGACAACTTTTCAACTTGTCCGACAATGAGACGCCGAGTGCATATTTTAATAAATACAATGAATAAATTTCAAAACATGTTTTCAAACTTTTAATGCATTTAATCGCAAGTTTTGTTTGTTTCTGTTGTCCAAAAGTCACACTTCTTCAACCGACCTAAATACCCATAATCATTGGCCATGTATGTACCTTTTAACAAGGCGGCACTAACAATGGGTTTATGACCCGGAATTCTTAACAAATTAATAAACAGCAGAATAAATTTGTTACAAATAATGATTAATTAAAAATATAAATATAATTTCCAGTATAATAATTACTAATTGAATTCTAATTTTTCCACATCCACTTATCGAAAACAAAAGTAAAATTGTCTTCCGCTTCAATTCTTTTGGAAGTTATTAAATAATTATGCATTAAAATATCTGTAATTAGAAAAAGTTGCACCCTTTACCTGTGCAGTTTCGACTTGGCAAACTCTGAGTTTGTCTACGCGAAGTATCATGGTGTAAGTATGGTGTAAGTATGCCAAGAGGTTTTCGCGTAGATGATTCCCACTCCGAGTAGTTTTATCATCAAAACTCCTCATAATTACGCGATTTGTAAATTCTTCACTCAGCGCAAGAGTAAAGGGTGGGTTTCGCGTGAGTTGTACTGTATATACAACGTTGTTGTACGTTCTTCGTACGACACCGAACAACGGAACTACTTCATCGATTTTGGTAATCCAGTATATAAAACGTAACAGAAATCGCCGAGGCAATTCCGATGCACACCAAACTGAACAGAAAATACCAAACAATGATGCAACCTTCATTTGCATATTAATTACATTGATTTAAAATTATAAAGATATCATGGCCCTCTAGTCAAAGGTTATGTGACAAAAAAATAAAACGGCTGAATCATGCGATAAAGCAGTTATAAAATAACTATAATTTGAACGTTATGAACGATCAGCTTTTAGCGCCTCTAAATATCCCGGCCTGGATCAAATTCAGTATTTTTCCCCTATAGATATTAGTGGTACCGAAAAACAGTATCATTCCCAATGACAAAAATTATTGGAGTGAAAAAATTCCGATTCCAATAAAAAAAAAAAATTAATATACATGTATATATATATATATATATTTTTTAATTTAAAGTAAAACTTTTAACAGAAGAAGGGGGCAAATATATTCTTTCAGGTGAGAGTAATGACATACTACAAGAGAATGTATACATGGTAATGTGTTTGCAAAGTATTTAAGCATACTACATGTATATTGGTGAAATTAATATACATGTATATATATATTTATTTATTTTTTAATTTAAAGTAAAACTTTTAACAGAAGAAGGGGGCAAATATATTCTTTCAGGTGAGAGTAATGACATACTACAAGAGAATGTATACATGGTAATGTGTTTGCAAAGTATTTAAGCATACTACATGTATATTGGTGAGTTGAGTGAACAATTCCCAATTTAAGTCAAAACAATGCGAATTTTCCCAATTAAATGGGTACCCGGGTACCATTTCTAAAAGGGTGAATAAAATCACTGAAATCACAATACGCTATATCCCGACTGAAAAGTCTTACAATAATGGTCCCCACATACAACCCAAAAATGGCACTGCTGAGTAGATAAAAGTATCCACTCGCCAGACTCAACTTTGCCATTATAGGCAGATAGATGTCTGGGATTAAACAATACATTTCACAATAGCCATTAGCAGCAAAATTCAGTTGAGACTGCATAAAATCTAAACGGTCATAATATTCCAGACTGATATCAACGACTAAACAGATCATAACAAAAGCTAAAACAATACAATAGGATTATTACTAGAGTAACGTGTTCTGGAAGTTTGTATCACCTCGAGTAGGTAAATGCCAGATCAAGGATCACACGAGAGGCGGAGCCTCGAGTGCGATCCTGATCTGGCATTTACCTACGAGAGGTGATACAAACTTCCAGAACACGTTACTCTAGTAATTATCCTTTTATTATATACCTCTTACACATCATTAACATAGAAATATTTGCATTTCTATTGCATACACATTCAATAAAGCATATTATTTCTCGATAAAGTGCAGCGGGAAAATGTATGTAGTTTTAAGGTGTTTGGTGTTCATTGGTCTGACCTACTTGCTACTTGTTTTGTATGTATGACGTAACGTCGTCTTGACGTTCTCACGCATAGTGGCGTAAAACTTGCTTGAATCAGTGGAAAAAACGCTGTTCTGTTTTTAGTAAGATAGAGATACTAATTCTATTTTTAGTAGCATAGTGACTCCATTGTATTCCATTGTAAGAAAATGAAGGTACTATGTATATATTATTGATAGGTATATTATAAAGATACGTATACATCCCAACAATACAGAAAGCGTATCACCTTACAGGGCTTTTTTTCTAAAAATTATGAAGACTCCCTAGCCTGGTCATTTTGTGAAGAAAAAGGGCAATAACTGTCTGATTTGTGAAAAAAGTATTGGAAGATTAATTGTTAAAAGCGATATTTCTCAATAATACATGCATACATTGTTTTTGTGGGAGGAGGACATTATAAAACAAATGTACAATTATTCAACAAAATATTGTACATTTTAGATAAACTTTCTAATGTAAATGTAGCCAAAACAAAACAATATTGAGTTAGATGGGGAAATGTTGTTAAAGAAAAAAAAAAGAAAAAAAAAAATAATATTAATATTTAATTGTGAAAAAAAAGCGGCCACAGTTGTGAAAAAAATTACCAATTTTAGCTGCCAAGTATCACAGCAGCAACGTTCAGTCACACAGCATGTTTTCCTGGATTTTCATGAAACTTAGGAAAATACCCGTATGTAATAATGTATCCATAACAATCAGTATTTACCACCTCAATGTTTCAATGTTTAAAAAGGCTTTAAAGTAGTACTCATAAACAAACTTGACGAAAGTCACCTAAGAGAAAACCTAGTATCGGTAGTAATAATTACTGTATTTCCCCTATTAGTAGTGCATTTAACAGAAGCGCCCCACCTGTTTTAAGAAACCTTACTTTCTTCAGAATTCCAAAAGTTCCTAAAAAATAACACAATTTTTTCGTCTTTATGGCTAATGGAGTTTTTTTACTACGACACCGGTATGGTTTATGACATAACCCTTAAAGCGCTATCATCATCAAAACAAATTACCGTTTTTATTATCTCCTTTCTTTTAATTTACTATTTAGTTTATCTTTTATTATTATTTAATTCATACGCAATGAACCCGTGTTGTAACCGTCAAGTTGGACGGAAATGTGTATCATACAGATACAGAGTGATGACAGTGACATACTCAGTATACAGTCGGGTTTTGGTTTAGTCAATACGGTGTCATAGTAAAAGATCGCCATACAGTGAAAAAAAATATAAGAAAACAATCTGGAAAGGAGGGGAAAGCTGTTGAAAATTTGAACCATAATTAGAGCGTGCACTTTGCATAGCGCCTGGGCGCTACTATTAGGGGAAATACGGTATGTAGAATCTACTACTGTCCTGCGCTGTGTGGAAGCTTAGTTACAGGCACTTGTCTAAAAGAATGCAGATGAAGTGTATCAAAGAGCCTTAAAGTTGCATCAAAGTTAAATTAGCTAATTCTGTACCTGTTGTAAGCGATTTGCTTCTCATGTACTTCTTGATTGTCTTCCTGGGTAGAACCAGTACTAAGCAATGCTGATAAAGTCTCTTGCTAAGGGACACAACACATGTGGTTATGTATGCGGGTATCGAACCCACGACTTTTGGATCATGGGTCCAAAGCTCTACCGCTAGACCACAGCGCTCCACAAAAACAGGAACGTTATTTGTTCAGAGGGAAAATGTAAATGATTAAACCTTAAATAAGAGGATGTTCACATGTCCAAAGTAACATGTCTCCGATGACAAAATTTAACTCATAGAGATGCTCAGACTGGTTCAGGATGCCTGAAATTAGTTTATACTTTCTTTTTGTCATTATGTAAAGGAAGCATTACAACCAGTCTGCAAGAGAAAATCTAATGAGCCACCTAATTGCTGTGTCACTAAAATTTTACCACTCCTTACATCATACAGGCAGGAATAAAAACAAACTGGATGCATTTAGATATTCCCCTGTCGAAATCAAATAACCCATTGATTTAAGACGCTTCAGACAGTCACATATGTCCAGGAGCACTGAGGCTGTCGTCCTTGACATTTATATCCTGTATCAGGAACTATATATCATATAAAGTCTAGACAACAGAGGATGATATAAAATCAATGTAATAGAAAAGTAGCCGATTTTATTAAGGCCAAAAAAATAAATAGGTGTGTTTCCTATTGCATGCTCTGAAAAAAAGGGTAGGTTGATGATACAACTGAAAGTTTCTCTGTGATGTTGTCAGTTTACCTTGATATAAGACCGCCCCAGTTAAATTATGCATTCCTGTTACAAATATTATAGGACACTTTAAACCAGAAAACCTTTGTTTAACATGCATTTTACTAATCAGGCAAATCATATTGCTTACTCAAATCGTATTTCCCACTTTTGATGTGTTATTTGTTAATAATTTGCATATACCACCAGTGCCCAATGGATTACAGAAAATATAGAATGGTGTTATTCCATGATGTAAGCTATGTGATAAATCATTGTTCAGAACAAACTGATTTTTGTTGTTGATTTGTTTACATTTTTCTCATAAAAAGTTCTAGCCCCTTAAAAATAGGATCGGTTGGGCCACCGGAAACACAGGTATTTTTTTATTTGTCCAAATAGTTATTTAAGCTTAAGCATAACAATATTTTTAGAAACAAAGCTCAGATCAGATCGAGACTAATATCTCACTGAAAACTTTATCAAGTACCCCCAGTAACTTGTTGTTTTACTAGTGCTTTATCAAGTACCCCCAGTAACTTGTTGTTTTACTAGTGCTTTATCAAGTACCCCCAGTAACTTGTTGTTTTACTAGTGCTTTATCAAGTACCCCCAGTAACTTGTTGTTTTACTAGTGCTTTATCAAGTACCCCCAGTAACTTGTTGTTTTACTAGTGCTTTATCAAGTACCCCCAGTAACTTGTTGTTTTACTAGTGCTTTATCAAGTACCCCCAGTAACTTGTTGTTTTACTAGTGCTTTATCAAGTACCCCCAGTAACTTGTTGTTTTACTAGTGCTTTATCAAGTACCCCCAGTAACTTGTTGTTTTACTAGTGCTTTATCAAGTACCCCCAGTAACTTGTTGTTTTACTAGTGCTTTGAGCACATTAAAAAGAAATGTCTGCCTAGATGTATGACTCTAACAGAATCATCCAGATGTATGTCTACATTAACACACAGGGTTTCCCCCCAGGATCATAAGGCATGTCGCATGCAACATGCCTTCCTGGAAAAGAAAGGAAAAACAACATGCCTTCATCAGAGCAACATACCTTAAGATTTTCTTAATTTTCATGAATAACAGATTTAAAAGAAGAAAAATAGAATGTCTATGGTGATTCTTGTTCCTGTTGCACGAAAATCATAAAAGTATGTTATTTTGCCATTTTGCCATTAATAGGCACTATTTTTTTCAAGCCCAGTTTGGTAAATGTAATGTCAGAACAACATGCCTTCACAATTTTCTGGCGGAAACCCTGAACACAGCATATGAAGAAATGAAGCATAGTCATATAACCGTCATAAACAGAGGCAGCTATTCGCTCTTTTCTCCTAGCAAAATAACCTGCTTTTCCCCACCTATTTGGCTTAGAAAATTCCCCTAATCCAGGGTAAAAAAAAAAAAAATCTCCCTCTTACCTTCTCAATACCAGTATTTATGTTCTGCATAAATTTATAGAAGACAGTTTATCTAAAATCAGGCCTTTTTCTGCCCATTTTGGGAAAAAGACCCTGGACAAATTGGGAAAATTTACGACGTATATTTTGCCCAATTGGGAAAAAATGTAATCGCTTTACGCCTCAAATTGGGAATTTTCATAAGTTAGTTGTACATAAATATCAGGTTGTTTTAATTGCCTGGTTTCAATACATGATACATGATTTAAATATTGTTATTTTTATAGTATTTCCTTGTAAACATTTGTATATTTGACCTGACTTTGTAAATATTTTGCAATAAAGCACTGAAACTACAACCGTGTTCTTTATTTCTATATAACACATAAACATTCAACTACAACTTACTACTTACTGAAACTGTAAATTGTATGCAGAAATGAAAATATCTAAATATAATTTCCTCAAAATTAATCCAAAAACTATAACTGTGTTCACTGTTAAATAAACATCATTCCCGATTAGCTTGCAATTATTCACAAAATGTTGTAGTTCCACGTCCCGTTATTATAAACAACCTCAAAACGAACGCATTCCGTGATTGGGAAATATATTAGACTAAACCGCGTGACGTCATGACTGTTGATATTTATTATTTCTGGTTTCAATTTGAGAGCGTCCTGGTAATATTTCAGCTGTTTTTTTCTAACGTTTCACGCACGTACTGTAAATTTGTTTTTGTAATGTTTAATTCTTTCTTAAATTTGTCCTTGTCCTGTGGACTAGGAAGGGGAATTTCATTTCAGAATTGGGAAAAAACAACTATATTTTGCATTGGGAACGGGTCCGATAGTCGGACCCGTGAGAATAGTAGAAAAAGGCCTAAAAATGTACCTTTTTCACCATTATCTGAAAAAAAAAAAGGTATGACCCACAGGCTCTTTAAGTGTATCTGATTACCAAATTATATGTTGCACATCCTGTTTGCATGGCATATTTGCACAACCAAGTATTCAGTATCCAGAGGCTTTTTACCATTCTTTCATTTTACCCTTCTTTGCAGCTGCCTGTATAAGGCACCTTCCTCAACCAAATTTCTTTAAATCATGCAGTTTTCCCCATTTTTTAAACTTACCTCTGGAAACTTCATTCCCCATTCATGGATCCCCCCCCCCCCTTAAACTTACCTCTGGAAACTTCATTCCCCATTCATGGATCCCCGCCCCCCACACCCACCCCCAACACCAATTTAGACCAAAAATGATAAAATGGCCCTGATATCTGCATACTTCAATGTTCCCCCTACATGTATATCTCAAATCATACTTTTTTTCCCCTTTAACTCAACATCATGCTTTTTAGTGAAAAAAGCAAAAAACTACCTCTTTCCTTTGGCCTTTAATGCACCACTACTCATTAATTAAAATATCTATCAAAAGAACATGAAGAAAATACCACTATTTTGGGATACCAAAGCAAACAACAAGGTCGAAATATACGTGCAACACCACCCATATTTCCCAATGGTACAGAGATATGGGCACCAGAAGCACAAGCAGGATGCCTGCTGTGATGTAGCTGTTGATCTCTCAATGTAAACAACACTCCAATTACCACTTCCAGAAAAGATGTACATACTTGATCTATACCTAGGGCCAAAATCTGTATTGATCAGTAATACATGTGTTTGTCAAAGTGTTGATTGCAAGGAATGTAATGAAATATTGAATTGTAAGTGGAATACTTGATAAGTTTCTAACATGTACAAAGAGATTCTAACATGTACAAAGAGAGACAACTCTAAAGTAACTATGAAAACTTGGTAAATATGAGTTATCCGGACTTATCCCATTCTAATAAAAGGGAATAATAAGTGGTGCCGTAGTGTGATGGTTAGCACTGTGGCTACGTACATGTAACAGGAGTCATAAGATCTATCCAATGCCAGATTTGGATTAATTATCAAATTACTTGAGTATGTTCCCACCTGAAGTAATTCAGGTGAGTCCCAGAACTCCTCATACCAGCAAATGCACCATAAAGCAGTCTAGACTCTACTGTACCCTAGCTAGTGGCAGGCTATAATCCCTAGTAACACACATACAACATGGTAATTTGGGATTGTGGTCGTATTCTTTACTCTGAGTCTCCGACATTAACTTAATAATATATATACCAGTAGTCAACATGTACTTAAATTCTCATTACTGTGATATTGAAAGTCAACAAGGTTTTCGACATCGGCTCTACTGTAAGAAAGTTATCAGATACAAACATGTCAACTTTTTCGATTTTTTGTGAAAGTTAAAGGGACACATGGCATATGCAAGGAGGTTTAAAGTCAAAATGTTACTTCATAAATAAATAGAGCCAATATCAATGCTGATTGACCAGTGTCAGAATAATGTGACTGGGTGGGTGGGGGTATCATGTCTACTACTGCATGGTATTCCACTATAAAGAAACTATTGAGTTCGCTGCTTCAAGTAGACATCATCACATCACACAGATAAAAGTCCAGACATTGTGCCTATAATCGTCGGGTAGGACGCCTGTCGTAGGTGGAGGGACTATAATCCTTAGAAATACACACACACGCACACAATACTTGATAAAAACTTCAAGAGTGCCATGTGTCCCTTTAATAGTTGAAGCCACCTTGCCAGAAGAATTATATTCCCCCCAACCCAACCCAAAAAAAAACACCACACACCTTGCTCCATGATTTTAAAATACTACAAAAAAATCAACGACACAAAATCCAAGAAACGAACAATTAAAATGTGTTTAAAATACATGTACCTCACTCATAACTTAATATAAAACATAAATAAGAGACAGTGACAGTAAAATTCAGGCATGAACTATCAGACAATCACATACATTTTTTGAAGACCAAACTTGTTGATTGAACTGTAAGAAAACAGAGGTGTCACTCATTTTGGCTAGGAGTGTCTGGTACAATGGATCAATTTCACTGTTGCAGGCCCAATCAATGTAACACAACTCTTTGCAAAGTGTGTTATATTTGGCAATAGTACATGGATATATTATAGGTTCAGTTTGCAGCAGTTCATATCGATAAAGGGCAACATCTAAAGGTTTTGTATTAACAACTTCTAGCTAAAAGGACAGGTTCAACACTTGCAAAAGTGCGACAACTACCGTATTTCCCTTAATATAAACAGTGCCCACATCCCTCTCCCCAACCTTTGAGAAAATAAAAAATAATAAATTTTATACGAGCGCCCCTCCCCCACTTTGCATTTTCATAGCGCCCGTGCACTACTATTAGGGGAGATATCCGCCCCCACTTTGCATTTTCAAATTTGCATAGCGCCCGTGTACTACTATTAGGGGAGATACATGTATGGTAATTGAAGAATAATCCTAAACCAGAACGAATTCGACTGCGGCGCGCCATCTCAGATACCCACATTTTCTTCTCACATGCTACCCCCACCCACCACAGGAGAACAACATATAAGAACGCTGTCTTTATCAAGGGAAACCACTAGGTAGCCAGACATAAAGAATGATAAGGAAGAGTCCTGACGCTGTCTTTGTCAGGGGATACCATACAGAAGCCAGACATAAAGGATGATTAAGGAATAGCCCTGACACTGCGTCAGGGAAAATCTACACGGAAGTCAGACATAAAGAATGATAAGGAAGAGTCCTGACATTGTCTATGTCAAGGGAAACCACAAGGGAGCAATAAAGGATGAGAGGGATGAGTCCTAATATTGTCGCTGTTGTAAACATCAACAGCATGTACATACTCTTCATTTTTAAAATTAGGAAGGGAACTCAGAGATATTTTGAAATTTTATGACTTTTAAAACTTTTATAAATAAAAGTATTATTTTAAGCCAGCGATTTGTTTCACTCTTTTCGGGAATGGTACTTGTACCCATTCAATTGGGACAAATACCCTCACTTAAAAGAATATATTTTCCCCCTTCTTCAGTTTAAAGTTTTACTCTAAAAATGTATAAAAAAAAATATTACTAAAAAAAATAATTGGATTGGGAATTTTTTCACTCCAACTAAGAAAAAAACACTTTTTGCCATTGGCAGTGTTCATTCTGGAGGGCGACAAAGGCGCTTTTTCCTCCGTGGCTTCGCGCTTTTTTTTAGCCGACGGCGAAGTTTAAGTCGCCTTCATATTGACCACTTCGCTTTTTTCCCACCCTCAAGCGAAGTGTAACCAGTCCTTTAATTGACCTGTTGTTTATGTCTCAGGACAGGTGTTGACATCTCTGGGCATGGATTATGCTAATTGCTTTGATCGATCACAGCAGAAAGCCCGCGGGGAGCATACTTTCCTACAACTATGATATCCCCCGTGGCAATTTTCGCACCTCACCATTTTTTGTTTACAAATTAGACTGTACAGGGAATACACACGCCTTATCCAATGAGATTGCGTATAGCTGAACAATTGACCAATCGTAAGTTCCGTTACAGCGAGACACGTGATCGAAACGAAACAACAATCTGAAGTTAATTGACCTGAGGTGATTAAATGATACCACCGAATAATGATTAGCGTTGTGTTTTCTTAATTGTTTGATAAAACGGACCTTTTGGCATTCCAAACAAACAAATGCATGAAAAAAAGTTAATAATAGATGATATTTCTACTGAATTTTCGGCAATATTTTACTTCCGGAAAAGTGCGGTGTCATAGTAGTTCGGATAGGTACATAAGTTCGGATGGAGGAAAAACATTTTTTTATTAAATATTGTTTTTAGCTAATACAAATTGGGAAACAAAATACATACATTGGTCTTATAGGTCTTAATGAGGAATAAGCCTTTTAGGAGAAAGTTTGAGAATCATAATTACACCCTTCATAGAACTCCATACAAATTGATAGAAATATGAATAAATAAAGATACAAGCAATATATTTATATTAATTCTTCTCTCAGTCCTTCCTTCTATAGTTACTGTATAATAAGTAAAGAGTGCCTGTGAGTCTGAATAAAATTAATAAACACATTTAAAAAAGTCACTTCTCCCAAAAATCCAGGCCTAGATTGAACCCTGCATTGGGAATGGTACCATTTTATATAAGGAAAAAACATTGTAAGTGTGGGAGAAAAAGTGATTACGGGTCTTTTAAATAGCCGACAATGAAATTTCCTTCATAATCTTTAATTAAAAATCACCAACAATGTTTGAATTGAATTGAATGTTGTTTAACGACTCATCAACACAGTACAGGTTATTTAGAGCCGCCCAAGAGAGAGGGGAAGGATACATAGGAATCCTGGAACCTGCCCTACTCTTATTATCGAATAGATTCCTATGGTTCTTTAACGTGCTCGGAGGATAGACCGATACACGGGACCGCCCGGTTTACGTCCCCATCCGACGGACAAGGCTAAGGAAAAGTATCTTGCCCAACAACACACCGACGGAACACAGTGGCACCACGGAGGATTGAACCCGGGGCCTCCGGTTACAAATCCGACGCGCTATTGACTGCGCCACGCCAGCCCTCCAACAATGTTTGCATACTCGTCAAAACCATGTTTGTACCAAGCAAAATTATCTTTCTTTAACTGTATAATTTAATTGGGCTTTAAATTGTAATTATATCACAATTTCTTTGTGTATCATATTAGTTTATATATGGACAGCAACTGCAAAAGGAGATGAGAGGAAGGATTATATCCCTTCAGACATGCTTCCGCCCGAGACAATTTTACTCAAGGCATAAATCTGTAGTTCTTAAGCCAGCGTTTTTCACCTTATACATGTATAAATGGGTCCGATAAACGGCCCCATTCCCAATTGAAAAAATTGAATTTTTTTTCCAAATTTCCAACTAAAAAATTCCCAATTCGAAGTTGCTTTTCCGTCAATTTTTCTCCTTGGATATTCTCAATACACAGATGTAATAGATCTTCCAAGTGCTGTTTGAGATTAATCTTCTTAATAAAGTGTTTTACCAGGGTTGTACGTTTTTTCTGCTTTTCTGTGTAAATTGAAACGCAAAACACGGCCTCGTCACCCGAGGACGACGCCATGTTGTTTATGCGTTGCAGAAATGTTGTTTATGCATTGCAGAAACGCTTTACCGCTTGTATGTTATCGAAACGCTTTACCGCTAGTATATTCTACTATGTAACAAGGCCTCAGTGAGCGATGGGTTTATACTAAATAAAGGACGAATAACAGAAATCGTCTGGGCAGGGAAACTCTTTCCTCGGTCATGAGAATATGCAGAGAATCTTGTGCAACCCTAAATGACAATGAACTTAACAGCACTGTTAACATTTTCAGGGACAACACAATTTTATTATGTAAATCATCAATAAATATGTAATATTTCAAAAAATACAAAAACAACATTTTTTTCCAATTCTGAGAAAAAACGCGCGTTTTTTGATAAATCGCGTGTTTATTCCCAATTTGACCAGTCACGTACCCATTCCCAAAATAGTGAGAAAAAACGCTGTAAGCCAAGGCCTTATCCACTGATCTATTCAGGCTGCTATCTGTGAAATATTGTTAGACACTTCAATTCTACAGAACTTGTCTTCTGACTAGGGTTGGATACCGTTAAAATGCAACGGCACGGTACCGAAGAAACGGTACGGTATTTTAACAATATTGTTAAAGATACCGCATGAATCTGAATACTGCATGTGAAGTTGACGTTCCACCTATATCGCCATAAAGCTAGCTTTGCGGCGAGACAGTACTAACGCCCTTATAGTTATAAACTACTACATATCTCCATCCTTTATATATTTGATATTTGTCACCTACAACACATATAAACAGCAACATAAACATTGTGATCTAGGCATCTTGGCATAACCTCATACAATGCCTACCAGGATTCTCCACCAATGTAATTGGACTGGAAAAATTACAATGATATTCTATATCAAAATATTAGGACACTGACTTAGCAGGGTTTGAACTCGGAACTACTAATTGATATCCCAATATCGCCATTAAAAACTAGCTCTGCGGCGAAACAGCAGTATCGCGTTTATAAACTAATATATTTACATATACCCTAACTGAGCCCTACTACACGAGGAGACGACTCTGATACAAAGGACCGTCTTATGTCCTCACCCAACAGACAAGGCTAAGGGAAAATGTCTTCCCAAAAAATGCACCGACAAAACTAAGTGACGCCAGTGAAGTTTGAACTCAGGCCCTCCCATCTTTAGCCCAACTTGCTACCTCATATGCAGGCATTCATTTTGTCTGTGACATATAATCATTTTCTATAAGTTAGTCATTTTGGCCACCAAAATAGATCCTTGAAAATATCCTTTCATTTCCGAAATGGCTCATCTACTCTGCCCATGCATAGCTATGGAGCATCTACCATGCGCATACTTTGACAGTACCTTACCAAATAAGGTACCTAAGGCGTGCGTTTGAACCATTCATAATTTTGATAGAGCATCATCAAAAAAATCTGACCAATCAGTGACCAGAAATAAAACATACACAGACATTCTGGTAGGTGATAAACTCGGTCTTTATCCTTGTTGTTCAACCAAGTTTAGTGCTAAAATTAAGGTATCTACAGTGTGATTCTTTTAAAAGCCTGCATAGTTCATGCACCTTCATGCAAATTGATTCAATATATGTATCTTTCAAAATTAAAATCTTAAAACTTATCGTCTTTTTACTCTGCTAAAGATTTTTATTTTACTATAAAAACCGAGTAACACACATTTTATCACCTACTGAAAATAAGATAAAATCTCAACATCTCTGCAATGAAAAATTATGAATGGACGTTAGTCCCATTTATCTGACGTCCGGGCAATTATAGATTATACCCCCAGACGTCTCACTGAGTTTGACCAAAAAAAAGTGTCAACAACTTCAGATCGTGTGTAAACGTTTCCTGTATGACGTCACTGCGCAAGACACTTATATGTTGCCGTTCAAACAATGCATAGTACCTAGATTTAAACTAATGTATTCCATACCAAAATGTTTTTGGTTTAAAATTTTAGTGCGTCATTCTTCGCTTTAAGTAAGTTGTACATTTATAAAATTCAGTGTATGAGTTTATGTCTACACATAAAAAAGTCAAATGTGTATGCACATTAGAGGACGGGGCATATAAAATTGTTTCGTCATGCATTTTATACACTACCCTGGATGTGTCCCCACTGAGAACAGAACCAAGGACCTCTATCCAGAGGCCACTTGGCCAAGCTGATTTAAAGCAATAGCTTTTCTTTCAAAGCTCAAAAACAGTATGCAACATATGCAACAATTATTAATGTTGATAAACAAGGTAGCCATTTGACAGTGGCATAATTTTGAAGCTTTCCACTCACACTTTATTTTCTTGTTTTTTTGCAAACAATTTAAGTTTATTGCCAATGACAATCTCAGAATCAAGGCATATATGAGAAAGAATTATTGTCTTGGAAACAGTTATGTATAGCCATGTCAAACTTACCCTCAATGCAGACGACATGCTCTCGGATCTGTTGTTGAATTAAAGGGTCTGTGATGGCATCGATCAGATCGTAAATGGCATAAATACTGGGGTGAACACTTTCAAAACGTTGAATTTCTTGGCGAACCGCCAATGAATTGCTAAGGTAAGGCTGAATAGGGCTCCGTTGATTCATTTTGTCTGTGACATATAATCATTTTCTATAAATTAGTCATTTTGGCAACCAAATAGATCACGTTTTGATAAAATTCTTAAACATATCCTTTCATTTCCAAAATGGCTCATCTACTTTGCGCATGCGTAGTTATGGAGCACCTACCATGCGCATAATAAAACAACTTCCACTTCCGGTCTACTTCCTGCTTAGAAAGAATTTGTAGGAGTGTCTGTACGGAGAGTATTTTTTGGCAGTATTTGGTGTCCCACCGTGAGTATACTTCATAAAAGAAGACATACTCTCAATACTTACTTAATTTTCGTAAATGTGAGAATGTAAATCTCCAGCGAAACATGTAAATTCATGCCGGTTGATATCGACTAAGGAGTCAGGGTAGACACACCGTCAAACGTTTGAAAGGTTCAGGGCTGCCATAGAACAAATACCCAAAGCTCTAGATAAGGATTTTACAATTTGGGTTTTTTATCCTTCATTTTTTTATATTTGTTTTTTTTTTACCCCCAATATTTTTTCTTATCAATATGTATACAGTTTATTTCTTTGCATTTGCTTTATTCTTCCTTCAATTATGGTGATTCCCCTGTTTGCCGGTGGTCGCTTATTACTGGGGTAGTCTGTAAAAATCCCATTCCCATAAAGCAATGTCTGTTCACAAGGTCATTTGTATGCAAATGTGTTGACCTACATTGCCGCTAAGTTTCAACACAGAAAAAAATCAAAATTATTAAATATTATTAGGAACAAAACAAATACCTCCTATTTTTTTCCTATTTTTTCCCTCCTTTTCAGAAAAAAATAGCATGCCTGTTTCAAAATTGATCAAATTTGCTTTTTTGGTGTTGTCTGCTAGTTTTAAGCTTTGCCATCTTGCTTCATAATAAATCTGGTCACATATTCCCAAATATGACCAACATCCGGTGCTAACACCGGTATATAGATGAGCGAGCATACTCAGAATTATTGTAACTGGTATAGTTTCAACTAAATATGAGTCTGTTTTTGTGTGTGTTTTTTTTTACTTTGCAACACATTGGTCAATTGAATCAAACAAAGTATTTGCCAAACAACTCAAAAGAAACGTTTTCATAGAAAGATGACTCGTAATTTTATTTACGTTATCAAGGTTTACACATTTATTTATTTTTGCCCGAGAACGCTTTTATCTGACGATATGTTTTTGATTTGTTTACGGGGAAAATTGGCAGGAAATAAATACATAGACTGGATTAGAGTTCCTATTAAATATACGCGGTCTCAACACGTTTTAAGACGTAAACATAAGCCCGTCTAAGAAATGTTGGTTTAGTCAAGGATAGATTTGTTCTGAATATGTTCTAATCGAGTCCTGCATCATATAGTACATGAACATATTCTACAAATGATTGACAAGTATGGAACTGTTGACCAGAGAACAAACCATTAATTCTTTGATCGGCAAAATTTTAAACGCTGTATATTTATGCTTCGCTAAGCATAGAAATAATTTTTTATGCGTCCTTATATTTTTTAATACGCATAACATAAACTCTTTTGGCTCATTTATTTGTGTAAATTATGCAGATACGCAGCTTATCTTTATCTCTGAGACTGAGTACAATAAAAAATTCTATGTTTTTTTTTATATTTAGTTCGCAAATTGGCTTTATATTGGAAATATATAGACTTCATGACATACACACGTTTTACTGTTGATTTTGCTTTTGTGATCCTATTACAAAAAGATATAACCAGATAAGGTCATGACGCATGATAATTCAGTTTGATTACATCTTACCACCTTCAACCAATCAATTATCATAACATCATTAATATTACAATGACAGCATTTTATGACATGCAAGCTTCACTTCTGTTATACATTGTTGCGATGTGATTGGTCGAGAGGTCATAAGAGGCTGTCTGTCTGTAAACTTTTTTTGCGGAGACTACTCCTCTGAAACCACTGGATGGATTTTCATGAATCTTTACAGGAATGTTGCCCATGATGTCTTGTTGATCCTAGCAAAAATTCATGTTGATGTGAAATCCAAGATGGCTACCAAAACTAAAAATATATTTTTAAAAAAAAAAAAGTTTGTAGCACCTAATTCTTGAAAACTATAAATGTTAGTGATATATATGGGACATTTTCTAAAATGATCAGCATGACATGATGTTGGTCCTTGGGGGACACTCCACAGTTTAATGTACATTTCTCAATCATCAAACACATGACAAGCTCTTAGCCTGAATCCTTGAGCAAAAATAAATCACATCATCATTGTGTCATACATTTCTTAGAAGACAATAAAATTACCCATGTTTCCATACCAAATAAAAGTATCAAAAAGCATTTTCTGTACAACTTTAGTCCCATTTCTTTAAGATAACCCACCCCTTAAAACATGCTAAAAATGCAATTTTAGCAATATTTCAAATGTCAATAAATAAAAATAAAAAAATTCCTACACATATCAGGGTCATGTCTGCACTCATAATGCTCTAGCATATCAGGAAATGCTAAATTTTACATACCTAGTCCGGCATTTTAAAAAGTTATTCCACGCTGATCTCCTCGTCAGTGAAAATCAGCCATTTTAACTATTTCTAGGAAGTTTTTGATTGGTTCACATTTTTCTCCAAAAAACTCCAAAAAACCCAAAGAATGCATATTCCAATACACCAAAATAAACTTAGAAGTAATCAAAACTGAAAAAAACATCAAACATGTGCTTCATAATAATTATAAAGACCATCCATGGACCTAAAAGATGCTTAGTTGATTTCTTTCTGATTTACACCATGGACATTCATGCGAAACTGAGGAGTGCCCCCTTGACGAAAATCATTTTGATTCGTCATTAAACATGGCTGCCAGTGGCCATCTTTGTTTACAAGATGTAAATTTTCTGCCGAGTAAACAGGTATGGAAGAAGAAAGTGCATACAGCCGTTATCGCCAAAGAAACGAATATATGGCGCGAAAGACTAAACGCAGATCAAGACTTTGCATACTTCAAAATCTTACATACAGAAATACGGCCCGCGATAATATATGAGTTGTCGCGCAACCTTACTCCTCTATATAATATATCGTAGATCTCGTTGCCTTGTTATGGTTGAGATCAATCATTCTGGAGATAAAACATGTATAAACTGTTCAAGTGTACACCAAGACACAATCTCTCATGTCCTTTCAAAGTGTACGACTAGTAGAAATGTGAGAGCCGTGTTGCTTAACGACCTGAAACTTATTTATGGCCCGGTATTCACTAACGAGTTAAGTTTGATGGACGAAACCAGATTTACTCTGAACATTCTCGGTGTGGATATAGGTATTTACGATGGCCCATTTGGCGCACATTTACTTCACTTCTATTTCTTGACTTCTGAATTCCGCATTTCGTAGTAATGTTTGCCAGCGCTATAGGATAGTGTATAAGCTCAGAGTGTATCACTAGCGTATCCAGAGGGAAGCCCGTGGGGGCTGGACTAATTGAGATTTTCTAAATTATATAATATATATTGTATTAAGCCCCCCACACCACCACCACACCCGTGAGAAATCGCAAATGTTTGGTTTTTATTGTTAAAACATTTGGTCTTAGTTAGACTCTCTCCCCACGCCTCGAGGTAAAATCCTGGATCCACGTATGTGGATCCTGGGATCACATCTATGAAACTCTTGAGTTAAAAAATGTTTTGCTTTTTTAATTATGTTATTTTTAACTTTCGGATATATATTAAAGCGAATTTCGCACCACTTAGATTTTAAGAGAAGGTAATGGCTTCGCCTCAGAGAGAATGAAAAAATACGAAAAAAATACCTTTTTTTTCCTCATATTGGCACTTATAATAAATAAGAGTTTTTTTGAAAATCTGATATTTTATACTGATACTCTGGTTATAGGGAAGTTAACTTAATGTTATGGGGTTTATATAAAAATACAACACTCGTGGTCACTGGCAATATTCATACACTTTTATATTACATGATTATTAAATATAAAATGTGAGAAGTAATTGCATCTTTAACAGTAACACTGAGATTTAACAACACACATACATACACGTGCACGCATAAATTATTATTATTAATAATAATAATAATATTATTATAATTATCTTACTACCTACTTCTAAATGCGGAATGCGGAATTGTTATGTGTGTGGGTGGTGTATACCACTAGCGGATCCATGCCGGCCGAACTGAGATTTTATAAATTAAGTATGGTATGTAAAGGTTGGACCCCCTCCGGACATCCCCTGGACACCCCCTAGATGCACCATCCTAAAAAAAAATCGAAAAACGTGTTTGTTATTGTGTAAACTTGTGCTACCCCTCAACACACACACATACATGCACGTGCACGCATACATTATCATTTATTATTACTATTATTATTATTAATAGTAGTAGTAGTAGTAGTAGCAGCATTATTATTATTAGTATTAGTAGTAGTAGAATTAGTAGTAGTAGCATTGTTATTATTATTAGTAGTAGTAGAAGTAGTAGTAGTAGTAGATCTAGTAGTAGTAGCTTAAGTAGTAGTAGTAACATTATTATTAGTAGAAGTAGTAGTAGAATTAGTAATAGTAGCATTATTATTATTAGTAGAAGTAGTAGATCTAGTAGTAGTAGTAGTAGTAGTAGTAGTAGCATTATTATTTGTAGTAGTGGTAGAAGTAGTAGTAGTAGTAGTAATAGTAGTAGTAGTAGTAGTAGCATTATTATTATTATTTTTTGCGATATTTTTCACGGTTGTGGGGTATATAAGATATATTATATTATATATAATTTAGAAAATGTCAGTCAGGCCCCCACTGACTTCCCTCTGTATCCGCTAGTGATCCACTCTGAGTTTATACACCACTCTGGGTCTGCTAGTGATATATAGCGCTGGCAAAAAATACTACGAAATGCGGAATGCGGAAGTCAAGAAATAAAAGTAAATGGGCCATCGTAGGTATTTCACTCTGTCGAAGCGTCCAAGATGCTTTTTTAAAGCAATGTTTTAAATATGCGTTTGATTGTAAATCTTTATTCTATAAATAGATTGCTCTTGCAGTAATATGATTGCCTTAAACATAGCATTAAAAGTACTCGATTTAAAGAACACGTTGACTAACGTACCCGTAATGGCCCGAACCGTTAATGGTGGGGAAAAAAACATCCCCGCGCCCTTCCTTCTTCAATTTTCGATTTCGTGATTAAGGCTGGTCAAAACGGGAATATACAACGTATAATATGGAAACTAGCACAGTCACATAATAGCGACTGGATATATGGCCCACTTTTACGTGGGTGAGCGTGTAAGCTAGTATTTGGATGCATAAATGAGTATGCGTATGTATGCGTACATGTATATATGTGTGTTTGTGTGCGAGTATGGGTGTTCATGTGCGTATTTATATAATAGTTGTTCCCTTTGTCACGTTTTATATGCTATTTTGAAATTACATATTTGCCATAATGTCATTACTCGATATGTCTCACCATAATTGTAGTATGATAATCTCCCAAGTGGAGGAAATAAAGTTCATCATCATCATTATATAATTATTAGGTTTAATGAATAGTAAACATTCTGAGAAATTATGAATAAAGAATAGTGTATATAACTGTATATCCACCTGATAATAATTTTGTTTATCTATATTCAGTGTTTTAAGGTTTTCAAGATGAATAATGAGCACGTTGCAGAAGAGGTGCGTATGCTAGTGGAGGAAATACAGAGACTAGGAGAAAAAGGTAACAATTAAGGAACTTACAATGATTTATACCCTGGGTACCGGTCAGAGTTTACCTGAATGGCCAGTAGGAATCAGGGGGCTGAGTAGGCCTGTATACAGTATGTAATTACACAGTTACAGTGTGAAACACGTACTAAATCATGTTCACTGTACAACTTGATTATTACTGAAAAGATTTACTGTTATGAAGTAAAATCGCAGTTTATTTTAATATAATTTTGAGTGAGAATATTTATATGCCTGGGGCATACAGTTGGCATCATGTATGTCCGTCTTCTTGTCAGCTTAACTTCTCCTACGTTTTTCATCCGATTATCACGAAGCTTCATAAGAAGTATCAGTATGATTTCTAGTAGCATATATTTTTGAGAGGTTCCGGTTGAATGATTTTTGCGGAGTTATGGGACTTCAAAGTTTTTCGAATGTAAACCTTGTCCGCTCAACTTCTCCTACGTTTTTCATCCGATTTTCAAATATAATGTAAAGTATCAGTATGTCTGGTAGTGCATTTTTGTCGGCAGGTTCCGGTTGAATGATTTTTGGCAGAGTTATGAGATTTTGAAGGTTTTCTAATGAAAAACCTTGTCTGCTTAACTCCTATGTTTTTCGTCCGATTTTCACGAAACTTCATAGAAGTATCAGTATGATGTCTAGAAGCACATGTTTTCGGGAGGTTTCGGATGAATGATTTTTAGCAGAGTTTTTCGAAGGTAAACCTTGTCCGCTCAACTCCTCCTACGTTTTTCATCCGATGTTTATGAAACTTCATAGGAAGTATCCGTATGATGTCTAGTAGTGCATATTTATCAGTACATTCCGGTTGAATGCTATTTGGCAGAGTTACAAGTTGATGTTTTTCGATTCTAAAACTTATCCGCACAACTCCTTTGTTTTTCATGATCTTCACAGGAAGTATCAGTGATGTCTAATAACACATATTTTTCTGTTCTTAAGCTTGTCCACTCAACTCCTATGTTTTTCATCTGATTTTCACGAAACTTCACATGAAATATCAGTGATGTCTTAGTAGTGCATATTGTCAGGATGTTCTGGTTGAATTATTATTGGCGGACTAGCATGACAGTAAAGTTTTTCGATGCTAAAGCTTGTCTGCTCAACTGCTCCTAAGTTTTTCATCTGATATCCATGACATTTTATAGAAAGTATCATTATTATTTCTAGTAGCGCATTTTGTCAGGATGTTTCGGTTATTAAAAAAAACTGGAGGAGTTACGGGACTTTGCAGTTTTTTTAAAAATCTAAATCTTGTAATAACACAATAATACTGATCATACATTTTCTATCTGATTGCATTTCACATGTGTAAACCTTTATTCGGGGAGCATCCATCGGTTCTACCAATATCCATCGGTTCTACCAATTTCTTGTTATAACTTGTGGATAAAGTGAAAATTATGTTTAAGACAGCGGATGACTATTGCAAACCTTTCACTGAAGGTGATGACAGTTTGTGCAATGTGACATTTGATCATCGTCGGATATTCCCGTGTGATTCTTTCCGTTACTCTACACTATCACCCGTGGGACATTACGCCTGATTTCGGTCATACTCAGTGTAGAGCAATGCAGCGATCTGATTGGTTTACCCAAGTTTTCATCGTAATTGGGATATTCAGTGGGATCACTTGCTCTGTTCTATTCTATTCTGCTAATCAGTGTAGAGCAATACATCGATCTGATTGGTTTACCCAAGTTTTCATCGTAATTGGGATATCCAATGGGATCGCATGCTTTGTTCTATTCTATTCTGCTAAAACGACCGAAATCAGGCATAATGTCCCACGGGTGATAGTGGCGAGTAACGAAACGAATCACACGGGGGTATCCGACGGTGACATTTGATGTACTGACCTTAAATGTATTGTGTGTACTTCAGGTACTGACTGTGTGTGCAGTGTCACATTCGGAGTACTGTTTAGCGATGACAGATGTGCCAACATATTTGAAGCCCTTGTCGGGACTCTGAGAGCAGCCAAGAGGAAAAAGGTTGTCCACTACGATGGAGAGCTTCTTCTGCAGGGCGTCCATGACAATGTCGCAATACGCCTTCTGAAGACGGAAGTTTGATGATTGTTTTGATGTAGTTATATTAAGGGCTTAACAGCAATATAACTATGACCTGTATTAATAGCAGATTTAACTGAGCTTAACTGAAGGGGGGCCATTCTTAGTAACCGTCCACAATTGAGATGTTTTTCTCTCATCAATAGGCAGGTATAAATGTGCTTTCTGAAATAAAAAAATGGATTCAACAGTTAGATTCCATGCAATTTTTATGGCAAATAAATTATTGCAGCCACTCATTATTATTTATTTTTCTGTCTTATATATACATGTACATGTTTGCTACATGTAAGTGGCTAAATGTTGAATGTTAGGTAATTGAAATTCAGAAAAAATATTTATTATGTGATAGTTATTAAACTATAGTTTCATATAATTAAAATGAGATTTGACTAACACGATAAAATGTGATTGAAGATAGTTTGTGCTATAATTGTAGCAGTATGGTGCTACAGATGAGTGTTCCAGAACTGTGTAAAAAAATGTTTGCAACATATTTATTGTATGAATACTAACTTCCCAAGTAATTATTGTAAACATGTAACTATGCATATACAATGAAAAAGGCAGCATACAATCATAAAAAGGTATATCATTCAACCAATAATTTATGCTTATGTTTATGGTGCTGGAACTACGGACTTGAAATTTGACACTCGAATCCAAGCCTTACCAACGCCAATGACTTTGTTGGTGTGTTCTTGGGCAAGACACTTTCCTTCAGCCTCGTCCAGTAGATGTGGACGTAAACCAGACAGATCCGTGCATTGGTGTCTATTCTCCAAGCACGTTAAAGAATGTATTTGTCGTTAAAAAAATAGGGTCGGTTCTCGGTTACCTATGTATCCTCCCTCTTTCTCTCTGGGGCTGCTCTAAATAACCTGTTATGTGTTGATGATCTGTTAAACAGCATTCAAATGTGTTTATCGTATATTTAATAAAGATTGTGTTAATTCTGTTAGAGCTAGCATGCTATCCGACATACCATATCATCTCAGTTTGCCACCCTTGAAGGTAAATAGGTATATCATTCAACAAATAATTTATGCTTATGTTTATGGTGCTGGAACTACGGACTTGAACGGACAGTGGCGATTGTTCATTTTTTTGTGTTTTTTGAACCAAACCTTACATTTTTAGGCAGATTAAAAATCTATTATTGGATTGTGATAATTTGAACGAGTCTGCCATGACCGAGCTTTAATTGGAGTATTTTAATGGCAAAAAGGTAGATTGGTTTTTGAAGATTTCTAAAGAGAAATATTTGACCTTTTCTAACGTAGTGTTATAAACCTTCGCCTCTCATTGCTGCAGGTTTGAATCCCACTGGGAGCTCGACTTGTAAGTGAGAAAGTGACAATTCTTACGGACGGTGGGAGGTGTACAGTACTGGTTCTACACAAAAAAATAGGGTGGTCTGCCTCCACCACAAAAAAATCGACCGTCATATATAACCTTACATGTGTTGAAAATGACGTAAAACACCATACAAACAAACAAACCTTTTCTAACAGCAGAAAAGGTTATTGGCTAAAGTGTGTTTTGGGATCAGCAAATTAAATAATACGTAATTGGAGATACTAGTACCCAGTAATTTTACTTTTCCTTCTACTAGTAGATATTAAAAATGAATCCGTTCCTGCTAAGTTCCATTGAAATACTCCAAATATTAAATTCTTTAAACTTTGAAAGGTAGTGTAACAGGAGAAGTAGGAGAAGTAACAGGAGAAGTAGTCGCTACAAGTTTTTATAATATAACTCTGTGTAAACAAAGATGGCCACTGGCAGCCATGTTTAAATGTTGAATCAAAATAGTTACACTATATGCTATTGTAATGTAAGTAAAAGTACAATAAAAGTGCCTTCAATAAATTGTGTTTGTAGTACCATAGCTCTAATGGTTTTCCTTTGTTCCTTTTTATGATATGATAATTGTCATTATTCTACATAACTGCTGGTGTGTTTTAGCCGTGCTATAACTGACAGATTTGACCTTTTGTAAAAAACATTAGAGCTATGGTACAACACATTTATAGCATATCATTGTCATCTATGCTGTTTATACCGTTCTCACAGACCTACAGCCCTCGAAAAGCAGTATAAATCACATAATATTATACTCGAAAATAATGCTTCTAATATTTACTTATATTTTCTTTGTAAAATCAGGAACTAGGTGATCAAAAAAACTACTCCTTATTTGTACGTCAGATCTTGTATTCTGTGTCATATTCCAACATCCCTATTTACATGCATGTGCAATTTTACAATAATTTACCCAGTTTCCAAATGTGACACAAGTGTGAGGTTGATGAGAAACGTACTTGTGGAACATTTCAAAAGGCACAAGAAAATAGTTACCTTGATGTATTACTATTAGATAATAGTGCAGGTACTTGTTAGAGGAAATTGACCCTTACTTCATTAATACTTAATAATACTGTTTAATAATGTGATTTTCAAGTGTATTTGTATATGCTTTACATGCGACTTTTTAAATAATATACTAAGTCATTTTAGATATATTTTGTTTCTGTCATTTTTGTTTGTCTCAACTTATAATTGTGCATGATTCGAAACAGTTTAACATGAATTACTGAAAACATTACGTGGTCCCGCCTTAATTCCTTTAAGCGATGCAAAAGCTTATGTTAGCAGGATTTTATAACGGATATTTCGACAATAAAACACGTTTAAACGCATTTTTTACTGAAAAAGATGCGATAACCTCTTTAAAATTACCTATTAAATGTTTTAATTTTAAAACGTGCAAACTTTTTAAGCTAAAATTAAGGTTTTATTTCATACCCCAGCCAACCCAGTTTTTGCTTCTTGGAGAAGGGGTTGGATGGGGTATGAACGTTTATACTCGGACCACGTAATGCATTAACTTAGTATTCAAATCATTTGATTTTCTTTTCTTCCAAAATGTTTCAACTATAATATGAATTTTGATATAATATACAAAATTGTTTTAGATTTATGTTTGTTCTGTAATTCTTGTTTGTGTAAACTTAAAATGATAAGACAAAGATTGCATAATTAATGACAAAGTATGGTCCTTATTATTTAAACCATTACATTATTAAAAAAAAATCCCAAAATGTTAAATTCTTCTAACTGTAGTTAACATCACATCTAAACATCGTTTTTGAAAAAGTGTTAAAATTACATTGTAACGGTTAATGCAAATACGTCGATGCACTGTTAATATTGATTTGATTTAAGGTGAGAAGGTTCTAGACCCTTCTCCATATTTTATCTCGATGTTAATGGAGGAAGAGCCTGGCATGTTCATTCCTGTAAGGTGCCATATAACCTTTCATGTGTAGGTGTGCCTTAAAACTCAATGCAAGTCGCATTCATTTAAAACAGTATTAACTCATTTTAAAATTATTTTATATTTAGAATTTTGTGATTCTTG
This sequence comes from Cyrtodaria siliqua, assembly GCA_037043455.1. Taxonomy (NCBI): domain Eukaryota; kingdom Metazoa; phylum Mollusca; class Bivalvia; order Adapedonta; family Hiatellidae; genus Cyrtodaria; species Cyrtodaria siliqua. The sequence goes on from JAWPHD010003763.1 coordinate 137,717, forward strand.
ATTTCAAGAAACTCATTAATCAGTGTAGAGTAGAATATCAATCAGTTGTGATTGAATCAGCATTCTCGCCCTCGATCGATACTAGTATCATCTCTCGTGTTTGGCGCTTGTTATTATGGGGGAAAAAGTAGTCTGGTCAGGTGATTTGCATAATATAGCTAGGGACCAAAACCCATGTTTTGGGACATAATCTAGATAGCCGGACAAAAGCACCAAACTTTCCTCAAATGTGTGTTTTATATTTCTACGTACTTCTAAAAGGGTCTCCAAAAGTTCGTAAATCCCTAAATGTATTAGGATTATATGCACATCGAATTACTGCACCGCGGATGAAGTCCTGAAAAATCAGGAGGGCACCTGCCGAATATCAGTGATGAATTTGGAAAATTCGAAATGACGTCAGTATGATTGAATCAGTAGTTCTAAGAACTGACTAGGTCTCTCCACTTTTGCTAAATCAAAAAAATCGGAATGCTTCATTCATATTAAACATCCATTCAAAATTAATTAAATAATTGCTTCTACTATGACATCACTTCCTGGTCTGGTGACATCCCTTTCTACTATTGTGATGTCACATTTTTCCACTCCACCAGTTCTGAGAACTGATTGAGAAAATAAATTAACACGACACCAGTACTTAGATACCTCCGCTGTATTGTTGATATTGGAGTATATTTACAATAGGTAATGCAGTTGCACATGCCTTTGTTTGTTGTAGGAATCATTTTGGTTTGATTGGTTGAAAAAGATAATGATTGACAACTGACATTATGTTAATTATTGTGAAAAAAAGAGATTTACACTGTATCCCTCATTGAGTAATGAGTTTCTTGAAACCAAGAATTGCAAAATTCTAAATAAAAAAATATTTCTAAAATGATCATAATCCCTGTATTCTTGAGTGGTGGCAGAAAACAATGATCGTGGCTCCAGCGAAACTTAGTATGTCTGCAACAGAATTTGCAGAAACTCTGCTGTTCTGCAGATGAGAGTGAGGAGGTTCAAGGGCCTTTCTGCATATTTGTATTACGATGTACATGTAAGGTGGGCCAGGAATGTTCATTTCTGTTGGCGCCATATAACATATCTGTGTTGGTGAGCTGTAATGACAGTATGTGTAAATGTTCTGCTTTATATATAAATTAGTGTAATGCCACTGTGTGTAAATGTTTTTGCTATATACATAAATCATAGTGTGATGCCACTGTGTGTAAATGTTTATGCTACATGTATATACATAAATCATAGTGTGATACCACTGTGTGTAAATGTTATGCTATATACATAAATCATAGTGTGATGCCACTGTGTGTAAATGTTTATGCTATATACATTTTTATATAGATATAGATTTACAATCATGTTCTTACAGTGAAATAAACAAAACTGTATTACTGCAATTTAGTGTTTACTCTACTTTTTAAATCAATCGGATGGCTCCGAATTGCAAATAATTGCACCATTTAATCATGAAGATTTTACTACCAGCGCTCTTCATGGTTTATAGTGTCGATACAACCTATCGTAAACACTAATCAAGAGAAATCTACGCCATTAAGAAACTACGCTCGCTCCCTTTCAGTTTCTTAATGGTGAATTTCTCTTCGTAGCCTCTATCCTGTACACTATACTAATTCTGTTTTGCCATCTGGACCTGAGTAATCAAGTTACTTACCTTTGACCTTATGTATTATTACGTTGTAGTAATACTTTAATGGCCTAATTAAACAAAATACTGGTAGTTTGTTTTATTTAAAGGGACAATGTCCTGGTAACTTATAAAACACACAATAATTACGTTCACAAATATTACAAACTAAACATTATTGAATATTTAAGAAATAATAAATATGTACCTGTGTTTTATCGGTGAATAAAATACAGTAAGGAGTTCGGATGTGTAGTAATTAAATCACGAGTGCGTCAGCACGAGTGATTTAATTACTCGCATCCAAACGACTAACTGTATTTTATTCACCGATAAAATACAGGTACGTATTAATTATTTTGATTCTAACACAACAATAACTCCATTGGTTACGCAATTGTTGGGGCACAATATATTATCTCGGAGGTAAAGGTAATCAGGCTGCTATGTTTACATGCTGTTCCATTGGGCGCCCCCGTATGCAAAGTTCTGCGTTTCAGTACACTAGTAGTCACGTGACAAACAATTAAGTCGTTGCTTACATCATAAAGCTTGCGCTGTATGACGTCAAACGTTTTCACCTTGTTCAAGATGCTTATTAATGTTATATGTACTAATGCATATGCTGGGTTTATATCCGGGGTGCGCAAGGTTTGGGAGCATGGCAAGTTTGTTGCAATTAACAGTCATTAAAAATTAGTGTTGAGTTTGTCTTTGTGACGTATATTAACCATGTGACGTCATGTAACGTAGCGCTTCCAACGGATAAAATGTACGTGGGGAATTAATGGAACAGCTGTATTTTATCGTAGAATAACATACAGCTATCGCTCTTCTTTGTGTATATGAAAGACTGCGGAGGTCGTGTTAGAATTACTCTTTAAATGCAAGATTGTTTAACGGAATTCAATCGTGGTGCAAAAAAAGAAGTGCCGCTTTGTGCGTTTGAACTCGCAGCCCAAACTAAAATTACACTCTTGAGTAATAATAGTGAGCGCGAGATTGTCTACATCGCTCCTGACTGAGCTAAGCGGGCTATACATATTGCGCAATACATACTAGATAGAAAACCTACTGCGCTAATGGAAGTCACGTGATCAGCAGAAAAGGTAAATAAAGTGGGTCCCATATTATTCACATATAATAATTAAAACTTTTTTTTTTCAAATTCACGAATTTTATTATTGCAGACTTCTTTGGGTCTATGCTCAAGTTTTCATGTATACATTTCACTGAATAAAAGTCAAGAGTTATTTGGTTATGCTCAATATCTGCTTACTTACGGACAGTGTCCCTTTAAAGGATAATTACAGAATTTTAATGAATAACATATCATTCCTAGAGTAATTTTTTCTTGAAGCTTGTATCATCTCTTGTGGGTGTGCCGTAGCTCCAGAATAACTCATGAGATCCGGTAATACGACATTGTTATGCTCCTCGAAATTTTGGTGGGGAGCATAATTTATAGTCCCCGCTTTGTCCGTCCTTCCGTGTATCTGTCCCATTTTTGTCCAGAGCATAACTTGAAAACTACTGATGAAACCATGCAATGATAGAGAGCAATGAGAGAGTTACTTGCTTTTGTAATTTTATACTTAGAATTATTGTTCAGAGCTTAACTTCAAAACTACATATGGGACTGCAATGAAACTTCACACAGCGATAGGGAGCAATGAGAGAAAGTGTATAGTGCAAGAGCCATAACTCTTGTCTTCTTCAAATTAGAGTCATTGCCCTTTGTCATTTTAAACTTGGAATTTTTATCTGGAGCTTACTTCAAAACCACTATGAGATTGTAATGAAACTTCACACAGTGATAGAGGGCAATTAGATGAAGTGCAGAGTGCAACTGTAACTTTGTCTTTATTCAATTTCCCATTGTAATTTTATACTTAGAATTCTTGTCCAGAGATTAACTTCAAAACTACTTATGGGACTGCAATGAAATGTCACATAGTGATAACGGGCAATGAGAGAAAGAACCGTATCTGTGTATTTATTCAATTTAGAGTTATTGCCCTTTGTCATTTTATATGTAGACAGTTTTCGGGAGAATAACTTCAAAACTACCTAAGGGACTGCCATGAAACTTCACACAAAGATAGAAGGCAATGAGAGGAAGTGCAGAGTGCAATAACTGTAACTAATTAGAGTTGTTACCCTTTGTAATATTATACTTAATAGTTCTTGTCGGAGCATAACTCAAAAACCACTAATGGGACTGAAATGAAACTTGACACAATGATATAAGGCAGTAAGAGAAAGTGCAAAGCAAACAAACCATAACTCTTTCTTCATTCAAAATTAAAGTTATTGCCCTTTGTACTTTTATACTTATAATTATTGTCCGGAGCATAACTTCAAAACCACTCATGGGACTGAAATGAAACTTGACACAATGATATAAGGCAGTAAGAGAAAGTGCAAAGCAAATAAACCATAACTCTTTCTTCATTCAAAATTAAAGTTATTGCCCTTTGTACTTTTATACTTATAATTATTGTCCGGAGCATAACTTCAAAACCACTCATGGGACTGAAATGAAACTTGACACAATGATATAAGGCAGTAAGAGAAAGTGCAAAGCAAATAAACCATAACTCTTTCTTCATTCAAAATTAAAGTTATTGCCCTTTGTACTTTTATACTTATACTTATTGTCCGGAGCATAACTTCAAAACCACTCATGGGACTGTAATGAAACTACACACAATGATAAAGAGCAATGCGAGGAAGTGCAGAGGACAAAACCATAACCCTATCTTAATTCAAAATAGAGTTATTACCCTTTGGAATTTTATGACTAATGTTTGTCCAGAGCATAAATGAAAACCTACTAATGGGACTGCAATGAAACTTCACACAATTATAAAGGGCAATGAGAGAAAGTACAGAGATCACAAACATAAATTGTTGATAATAGGACTATTGCCTAGAAATGGACCTGGTCAGTGGCGAAAAAGGCCGCTGGGTGTTTAAACTAGGTTCATGGGGGCCCAAACCACACTCTTACCCTTAGTCAAGAGTCCATCAGGAAGAAAGTGGCTTATTTCTCATGGTCGATGGCATCGGAGAGTAGGAATGTTTGAATACAATATTTGTGTTGCTCAATACCACCTGCATATGGTTCTGCCGGATGCCACTGGCAAAAACCCATGTGACGGCCACAAACTAGGCCAAAGGTCAATTAGGTGCATTTTTTATACATCTCCATTGTAATTTGTTATATCTTCGTCAGTTTTGCGAATATTCTAACAAATATAGTATCAAAATGATGCTAAGAAAAAGTACTTTTATTTATAAGTACTTTTTACAAACTAAGAGGTACACATTCTCATGAATATTAATGAGAACGTAAAAAAAAATCAGATTTTTGTTAAAAATTATTCTTATTGAAGATTCAAAATGCCATATTTTTATTTTTGTTGTTATTTGAACATCAAAACTGAACAGAAAACATGCTGAGATAGTTAGCGTTTGATACATGTACTGGGAGTGTAGTAATTTGAATGTATGTCTTGTACAATGTCGGCTTAAAGTGGGTGGGAAAATATAAGGAAAAATAGAAAGTTACTTCCCTTAGCTCACATGGGCAAATCAAGAGATGTACAAAAACGTCATATTCCGACTTGGGGGCCTACATGTCTGTTTCAATTTCTTGAAAGCCATTGGTCAACATATGGAATCAGTTGGCCTTGATGATTTGTGGGTTGATGCTGGAGTCTATCCAACCAACGTGATTGCAAATATGTTGGAAGGGAAAGCCTACTACAGAGCTGTTCGTGCACATACCTTAACGTACGAGGCTTTGTGGCGACTAAGATGGTGAATGTTTAAAGAGTGGTTGAACCAAAAGACCAGTGGTACAAACACTATCATTGAACAAATAGAAGAGTCATCTAATATAAGGAGCTGGCTAGTGTCTTCAAAACAGAAAAGATAACTGGATATTGCCAAAACGTGGTAGCCCAGGCTGAGAAGTTAAATCAGGATATTCGGAATGTAAACCTGATAGGCCAGCTGGAAGAATTTGACAATCTGTTCCAGGGCAATACAAACTATGTGTTTTGGAAGACATACATGGATATGGTTGAGATATTGCTTCTCTCCATTCGAGCAGAAACGGAAGGGAACTGGAAACTTCACCTTGAAGCATTTGCTGCCATGTTGCCTTGGTTGACAGCGTATGATCACATGAATTATGCACGATGGGGACCGGTGTATTTAGCCGAAATGACAGATCTGGAAAACAGAGCTCCCGAAGTTTACAAAGAGTTCGTGGATGGAAATTTCGTTGTCAAGAGAAATAACAATCACCTCAGCCAAATTCCAACAGATCAAGCCACAGAATGGATAAATAAACTCTGCAAGATGAATAATGGAATCATTGGCATAACACGATCAGACACAGCAAGAGACAAGTTTTGCATTACATGGGCCATTCGCTCCGACATATCTCAGAAGATGAGAGCTCTTTATGCAGATAGTGGAGATGACGAAGATGAGTTCACGTTTACAAGGGCTGACTTTCAACGTTCACGTGTGCAACTGGATGAAAGTCATGTTCAAGCACTGTTAAAACAGCTTGAGATACTAGACGTGTTTTGTTGTAAAGCACTAGGTGCAGACTCAGAAGAAGGCAAGGATGCGAATACTTCAGAAAAAACTATTAAACTACCAGTGAATGAGTGCTCAAAACTAGTGTCTATTGCAACCAAAGATGTAGCAACAACAGACGTCACCAATGATCTTGTTGAAGCTCAAGCTCAAGATAAAGCCCACCTTCTGAAAAATGTTGAAGAGAGACTAGTTTCAAAGAAAATAAGTTTCTTCGAACAAACAACTCAGGTAATCAAAGCTGACAGAAGTTTGATGCAACGAATTTTCAATGCTGCTAATGCTGGTAGAACTGTAGAAATAGCAACTGTGTTGAAACATGAGTTATCCAGAGTACCACTATCACTTGCAAGAGTTGATGGAGTGATGAATCCAACAGCCAACTCAGATCTTCTTACAATCCTTACAACTGAAAATTCAGTTCCTGTTTACGAAAAGCTCCCAACTGCTTCTTTGTCAACCACTGTAGTGATTGATGGTCATGCGTTGATACAAGCATTAGGTAAACCAGATGGATGCGTAACATTTGGAGATTATGCAGACGTGTTTGTCCAATGTGTTCTGAAATATTTCGACAAATATACACGTAGAATTGACATAGAATTCGACAGATACATAGGGAAGTCATCAATAAAGACAAGTGCAAGAAGAAAACGAGTCGGCAAACGACGTCCAGTACGTAGATGATAACTGGTCCCGATGTTCCCCTGTCACAATCATGGAATAATTTCCTGACAATGAGTGAGAACAAAGCAGATATTGCTAGATTCCTTTCTGAGAATTTGCAAACAAGGGCAGAGAGGTTACCAGACGGGCAAGAGCTTGTGACAGGAGGTGGCTACCAAGATTTGTTGAAAACAACTTCCAATAGACGCGAAGTACCCCACCTGTCAGCGAATCACGAAGAAGCAGATACTAGAATCATTCTTCATGCTTTAGATGCTGCAAGAGATGGTTATGACAGAATAATTGTCAAATGCCAAGATACTGATGTACTGCTCCTAATGATTTACCATCTTGGACATTTAAACATTGAAGTTTGGATGATGTCTGGGACCTCAAAGAAAGCCAAACTATACCCTGTACATCTTATTGCTCAGAAAATGCACCAAGACGTCTGCCTGAACATTTTGGGGGTTCATGCATTGACAGGATGTGACACAACATCCTCCTTCTCTGGTGTTGTTAAGAAGACTTGTTGGAAGAAGTATGTCACATGTCCAGATTTCCTGTCTGATATTGGAAGAGACACCAAGTCAGATAAGGCAGAGAAGTTTGTATGCTTGCTTTATGGTGTCAATGAAGATTCTGTTGATGTTGCTAGATATACTCTATTTGTCAAGGGTAAGAAAATGCTTGAAATGCTCCCGCCAACAAGTGATGCACTTGAACTTCACATTGCAACAGCAAATTATCAAGCACGAATATGGATCAATTCTGATGTATCGATCATGAACACAGAAACAAAACCAATAGATGCAAAAGCATGGCAAGATGGTTCCGAGGGATTAGACGTTGTTTGGAAACGGTTACCAACTGTACCTGATGCGTGTATTGAACTAACCAGTTGTGGATGTAAAGCCAAGTGCAAATCTATTCGCTGCATATGCTTCAAAGCATCATTGAAATGTACTCCCGCATGTGGCTGTGATGGCGTCGATTGTGCAAACCCAATTGAGTGTTGACTTATAGTGATGCTTCATATAGTTATAAACATGAGAAAAAATGTATAAAACTCTCTTTAAGTTTGTTATCCAGCATTAGTTTTGTATACTACAACATAATATTATAAGTATTTGTTATTTTATGAAAGAAGTGAAACATATCCTTGCATAAATACATCTAAATTAACTTCATCTTAATTTTATTTTGCACTTAATTGACCTTTGACCTAGTTAAATCTTACTGGTACATATCCATTGCCAATGTCTGCAATATAACGTGTATTGATCAAATAAATTATAGGCATAATATACATAGTATCGAAATATCGATTTTGACAGATGACGTTTTTTGAGTTCACGTGTGAATTTACCCCACCCCCTTTGAGCAGTTCTTGTGGACTTATATAATTGAAAAAATAACTTTTTCAAGTAAGTAGCTAGTAGTTTGGTGTTTCATTCCTATCTTATAACAATCTGGGTCTTTGATTAACAAAAAAGAAGAAGATATGTCATATTTTTCGTCCATAAATGACTTTTTAAAAATGTTTTTTTGCCTATTTTTAGACGTTCTCGTTGATATTTATGAATATGCAAATTATCTGATTTACACATGGTCATTATTTGTGAAAGAACAATGCATAAGCTTCATTTTGATACCATTTTGGTTATTCTATTTTCAAAACTTTTAAAGATATCATGCCATTTCAAAGTTGAGATATAAAAAATGTACTTAGTTGACCTTTGACCTAATTACGAGAAAACGAGGCAAAATCAAAGGTGGCATCCGGTGCACCGGCAGTTTCACATTACACATACATCAAAGATAACATATAGCATGGATGCCAACTCCTACTCTCCGATGCCATGGCCAGACAGTTTTTCTCCCAATGGACTCCAGACTACCTATTGTCATCCCAATAATTGGAACCGTGTAAATAAAGATGTCTGCCAGGTCATATTGTTTACAAAAAAGGCAGTATAAGTAAACAAATAATTGATCATGTATATATAAATATAAAACAACAAATGCCTTGAACTCGCAAAGCAAATACTGAGTGACTTAGCAGAAGTGAGAGCAACGTCAAAACATTCCGTTAAGGGTACAACATGGCAAGATTTAAGACAAACATCAAACGTTACCGTTCTTTGAGAATTTAGGTAGTCGTCATAGGGTCCACAATCTGTCCAGCCATCGCATAAGGAAAGCATAGTGGCGAACTGTAAATGGGACAAGCACTAAACATGCAGTGCGTTGCAAAATGATAGGTTCATAATCTCTTTTGATAAATGTCTTAGATTGTATGAAAGTGATTATGATGATGGATCTTATGAAGTTTGTAAGATCTTACGAAGTTTGTAAATCACATCACCATAGAAGTCAGGTTGTATCAGGTTGTGATAGTACTGGTTGCAGAGGAGTTCTTAAATTACTTTTATATTTTAAAAGTATATCATGGTTACGATAATAACATTTTGCAGAGGTTTTTTGTTGTTTGTAGTAACGGTTGTCCTCTAGAGTAGTTTCTTAGTTATACAATTATTACGATAATAAAGTCCTCAACAAGCTGTAGAAAAACGAATAAGTTGAGTGTCTTGGGGAACATTCTCATCTAAGTGTGGATATTTAACAATATCAAAATTAAAATCATCTATCTTGTCATAGATTTTACTTATAATTTCACCATTTTCAAAAAAGATATGTAAATCAAAAAAAGAAGCGACAGTATCAGAATATCATTTTTAAGTAATCTTTGGTACATTAACAACGTTTAGTTTGGCTACCCACCGTAGTTCTTCTGATGAGTATCTGTCCTTGGTTGCTCAAACATATTGCCTCCCTATATATTGTTCTGCTTTGCGAACGTGAATCTCGGGATGCCAAATTTCGAAAATTGCCGATATGAATTTCATTCAAGACCGACACACTTGCACACAACACGCTGAAGTTTACAATACAAAAGGAGTCCCGTCTTGGACAAGTCAGGGTCGATATACATTAACTATTTTTGCTCTCAGTGTCCTACCTTCTGGAGATAGATTTTTTCTTTCTTTGGGCTACTAGGGTTTTCAATTTGTCTTGCAACTCTTTGATATCTTTCCCCCATCTTTTCCCTGCTGCTATGCTTCCTCGTATTTTTCTCATTTCACTCGTATAACTTTGTCAGATTATTCTTGGTGCTTGTAGCATGCTTGTTGTAATGTCGGATGAAAATATCTTGTCTAACTCACTTGCGCCCTGCTTACCGTTACTCGTTCAGTATTGCAAAATGTGGAAATACTCCTGCTAGAAGACCTGTTTTTAGTCGTGTGATTGGGAAATTTCGTCGACAGTAGATTCGTCCAAATGTCGAAAAATAAAATAATTGCGCTCTCCTAAAATGAACGTTATCAGATCTAACAAGCACAAGCTAAGCAGCTATGAAATTAATAAAATAAGTTTGTCAGCATATTGAACATTGACAACCTTTCTTTCCAACTATGGTTAATAATATTTATCCTAAAGAACTTCAGCTTAACAAAGCTAATATATCTGATATTAACGCTTCTTATCTTGATTTAGATCTCTCGATTGAAAATGTTGAAATAATTACCAAAATCTATGACAAGAGAGATGATTTTAATTTTGACATTGTTAATTATCCCAACTTGGATGGGGATATTCCCCGAGCAACTTCTTATGGGATGTATGTGTCTCAAATTATACGTTTTTCAAGAGCTTGTACTCGAGTTGAGGACTTTAATATTCGTAACCTTTGTATAACTAAAAAGCTACTCAGTCCAGGTTACCGTTACCATAAACTTCGTAAAACCTTTGCTAAATTTTATTATCGTAACCCTGATCTTCTTTCCAAATATAAAAGTAATTTAAGAACTCTTCTGCGACAAGGACTATCACAACCTGACTTCTATGGTGATGTGATTTATAAACTTCGTAAGATTCTTGGTCATGATCACTTTCATACTATCTTTGTTAAACTTGTTAAAAAGTTTATCAAAAGAGGTTATGACCCTATCATTTTGCAACGTACTGCATGCTTGGTGGTGGACCCTTTTACAGTTCGCCACCATGCTTTCTTCTTTAATTGTACGATGACCAGACAGGCTGTGGACCCTATGATGACGATTGCCTAAAGCCCATTGGGACAGTGGCGTTTGATATTTGTCTATGATCTGTCTTGTCGTGCCCTTAATGGTTTATTCTCTTGTTGCTCTGGCTTCTGCCAAGTCATTAAGTACCTTCATTGTGGCTTTCTAGGCTATTTTTTTTTTTGTATTATATTTACACGAGCATATTTGTGTTTTACTTATATTGCCTATTTATGCTGCCTTGTTGGTTAGAGATTAGATCATGGCGGGGATTTCTTTATTTACACTTTGTCCTGTTTTAATAGGATGACAGTAGGGTAAGTTTGAGGTTTGGTGCACCCTAGAACCGATTTAAACCCCCAGTGGCCTACTTCGTCACTGACCGTTTCAAGGCGGTAACCCTATTGTCAACCCTTTTGTGTTTGTGATGTCGTTTGCATTTATTGTTACTTTTGCCTTCTTGTTTGTCTGTTTGCGTGTTTGTGTCTGTGTTTTGTGCTTTACTGTCCTCCTTGAATGCTGCATTTTTATATTTCTTTATACATATTGGTCAATGGTCAGGATACATTAGCATATAAATAATAGCTGCCGCAAAATTGATGATTAAAATTAAATATAATATATTGCCTATTATATATGGAACAAACAATTTGCAGAAGAGATATGTGAAAAAGTTGAGGGGCAAAAGGGTAAATATAAAAGAGTATTGCTGGCATATAAACAGGGTCACGTAGAATATGATGTGATTTATGCTGATTTTCTAGATAGTCAAAAAAGTAAAATCAACAAAAGAGGGCGATTACAATTAGAAATGTATTATTATTTAGACAAACTTGATCATATCAATAGAAAGTTTTTCAATTTAAAATACAAAATACGTAAATGTAGAAAAATAAATTATTCCATGATCGAGTGTGATATGTATAGTGATGATGAAGATGATTGCTTTGTTCCTTCTGATTGTGTTTAACAGCCGAGACTAGACCCGGAGTTGATGCCGTTTTGGGTCGTGTGATTTGGAAACTTCGCCGAAAGCAGATTCGCCTAAAAGTAGAAAAATAAAACAGTTGCGTTCTCCCTAGTAGCTCGACGTTAATTATTTATAAGTAGTCTAGAAACTAGGGGTTCTGGAGGGGGGTGGGGGCGCGGGAGGGTGTTCTTTGAGGGGGTTGCAATGAGTTTTAAACTTGTTGAACTGTTTTCTTTCTTTGGGCTACTAGGATTTTCAATTTGTCTTGCAATTCTTTGATATCTTTGTAATTATTGCCGGCCAGCAAATTTACTGACTCGTTGCATAAAACACCCGATGAGAAAACTGCGCCAGAACCCCTAGTTTCTATACTACTATTGATTCAGTTGTTTCAAGTGGCATATAGACATTTGCTGATGATACGAAAATATATCGATCTGTTCATTCCGAAACACATATTAAATCATTACAAGATGATATAGTTAACCTTTGTAAGTGGTCACAGGACTGGCAAATGGTATTTAATGCAAAAAAGTGTAAAGTTATTCACTTTGGCTATACTAATCTCACTTGACAAGTCGAGTTCCAGGATGGTATTCGAACCAGCATCGGTGAGAGGCGATAACGCTTTCGTTGCAGCGTTTTTACCATCCAGTCCTCGAAGTCGATCGAATGAAAATGGTGAAATAACAAGCAACATTCATAAAAGGGAGATGATTTCAATTTTGATATTTTAAATTATCCCTATTTAGACGGAAATTTTCCCCGATCAACTTCTTATGGGGTACGTAGCCCAACTTAATCGTTTTTCTAGAGCTTGTACAGGTAAGTTGAGGACTTTAACATTCGTAACAGTTGCATATTTATAACGATCAGTGCTACAGTTACAATACATTTGAACTTAATTGAATTGAATGTTGTTTAACGGCTCATCAACACAGTATATGTTATTTAGAGCCGCCCCAGAGAGAGGGGAAGGATACATAGGAATCCGGAAACCTGCCCTACTCTTATTATCGAATAGATTCCTGTGGTTCTTTAACGTGCTCCGATACACGGGACCGCCCGCTTTACGTCCCCATCCGACGGAAGGCTAAGGGAAAGTGTCTTGCTCAAGAACACACCGACGGAATTCAGTGGCACCACGGAGGACTGAACCCGGGGCCTCCAGTTAGAAATCCGCCGCGCTACCGACTGCGCCACGCCAGCTCTCAAATACATTTTGAAAAGCCCCACTTGAAAAGCCCCTTTTAAAAGGTTATAATCGTATCGCCGATCTGTATACGTTTAAAATAAAACAGTAATTCAAACCTGCTGGTGACGTGATTTACAAACTCCAAAAGATCCTTGATCAATATCACGTTTATACTATCATGCGAAATTTTCGGGGAGCATATTGTTGCCAGCATATCCTACCGTATGTCCGTTTGTATATATGTCCGTCCGTCACCATGATCACAGGAAGTATCAGTATGATGTCTAGTAGCGCATATTGTCAGGACGTTCCGGTTAAAGGATTTTTGGCGAAGTTAAGGGACTGTAGTTTTTCGAATCTAAAGCTTGTCCGCTCAGCTGCTCCTATTTTTTTCATTATCGGAAGTTATCAGTATGAATACTTTTGGCGGAAGTAGAACGATACTTGAAGTTGTTCTATTCAAAACAGTGTCGCTCGACTCCTATATACGTGTTTCATCCTATATTCATGAAACTTCTATAGGAAGTATCAGTATGATGTCTAGTAGCATATATTGTCAGGATGATTCCAGTTGAATGATATTGTGGTTGAGCTATGGGACTTTGATATTTTTTAATGCAAAGCATTTCCGCTCAAATCCTGCATACATGTTTCGTCTGGTTTTCATGAAACTTGATAGAAAGTATCAACATGATGGCTGGTAGCACGTATTGTCAAGACGTTCACTTGAATTAAAAAAAAAAGCGAAGTTACGGGACTTTGATGTTTTCAAATATAAAGCTTGTCTGCTCAACTCTTCCTACATTTTTCGATACAATAGCCACTGCTGTAGGATCTCTAAGGCGAAGCTATAGAGTGATTAAATGGCGGTGCTATATTATCGTCATTATCTTAGGTATTCTTAAGTATTTTGCATTTACTCACTACTGCAGTATGTATATGTGAATGTGAAACATCGTTATAAATATGTAGATACTAACATGAACGATTTTACAAATAAAATGTCATAAAATTAATATTGAATATAATAGAATATATAGAAAAAAGGTATTGTTAATGTTTGATAGTTTTCTGAATAGAGGTACGTGTATAATGTTGGTATGGACGTGTTCGTACACAATGTCATGTTATTTATAACATATACTGTCAATCGTAAAATATAATTCCAATGTGCTGAAATAATATGTTAGCGAGGTAAGTTAAACTTTTTAATCCATTTACGCACTGAAATTACTTAGCGATGGGTTACCTAAACAGTACAGGAGAAGCATTGCGTAGTCAGTGAAATGGATTTAACAAATTCATAACTTTAACTTTATTTCAGTTTGTGTTTGTGTGTTTGTTTGTTTTTTGTTATGTGTGTGGCTGTAGTTGGACAGCAAATGATTCTAACACTCAAATTGTTGTTTGATATCAAGAATAAACACCACTCATTATTCAATATAAACACTCATTATTCCCGAAGTTGTATTGATGCCATTATGGAGTGCTGCGGTATCATTGGAGTTTGGACAGCTTCAAATCAACGAGTGCTTAACCGTAACAACCCTTGGTCTGTATCATATCAATTCATTTATTTCAACTTCAAATTCCTAATTAAACAATATAAATAAAAACGAACTAGACAAACCAATTATGTATGCACATGTACAACTTCCATGTCTAAGAAAATATGGGGTGCCCCAGGGTTGTGTTCTGGGCCGTCTTCTCTTTCTGGAGTTCACTATGATATTTACCTGATTCATTGAATAGTGTCATGATAGAAGACGAACTCAACAAGTCAGGGCCAGCTTCTAAATAGGTAGGAATGGGCTGTATGTTTCGGACAATAGTCATTGCCAGGCTTCTGCATAGGCTCATGGCCAGGTTTGGTACATCAGATATATGTGTAGGCTTGTTATGGGCTTGTATTACGGGACAACAGCCAGAGTTAGGTTTTATACATAGGTATATGTATGGGCTTCTATTAACGGACAATATCCAGGGTCACGTTGCGATATTATATGTATGTATAGGGGGTTGATATAGAGACATTAATCTGTATTAAGGGACATTAGTAAGGGAAAGATATGTGCGATAATGTATATGTGATGGGGTTTGTATTAAGGGACAATAGTCAGGGTCAGGTTTCTTCATAGGTGTATGTATGGGCTTGTATTAAGTGACAATAGTCAGGGTCAGGTTTCGTCATAGTGTATGTATGGGCTTGTATTAAGTGGACAATAGTCAGGGTCAGGTTTCTTCATTAGGTGTATGTATGGGCTTGGTATTAAGTGACAATAGTCAGGGTCAGGTTTCATCATTAGGTGTATGTATGGGCTGTATTAAGTGACAATAGTCAGGGTCAGGTTCTTCATCTAGGTGTATGTATGGGCTTGTATTAAGTGGACAATAGTCAGGGTCAGGTTTCTTCATTAGGTGTATGTATTGGCTTATATTAAGTGATAATATCGAGGGCAAGGCTTGTACACCAGATTCATGCACGGACTTGTAATACGGAACAATAGTCAGGGTACAGGTATGTACATAAGGTATATGTACGGGCTTGTATAAAGGACAATATATAGTGGTCAGGTTGGTACATAAGGTATATGTATGGGCTCTTGTAAAAAGGGCAATATTATGCGTCAGGTTTGTACATAAGGTATATGTATGGGCTTGTAAAAAGAGACAATATATAGGGTCAGGTTTGTACATAAGATATATGTATAGGCTTGTATTTCGGGTCAACAGTGAGGGTCAGGTTTGTACATAATATAAATGTATGGGGCCTGTATTAAAGGACACTAATCAGGGTCAGCTTTGTACATTAGCTTTTATTAAGAGACAATATTCAGGGTCAGGTTTGTACATAAGTAATACGTATGGGCTTTAATTAAGAGACAATATCCAGGGTCAGGTTTGTACATTATGTATATGTATGGGCGTATAATAAGGGACAATATCCAGGGTCAAGTTTGTACATAAGGTAAATATGTGGGCCTGCATTAAATGACAATATCCAGGGTCAGGTTGTACATTAGGTATATACATGGCCTTGTATTACGGGACACTAGTCAGGGTCAGGTTTGTACATAAGGTGTATGTTTGGGCTTGCATTATGGGAAAATATCCATGGTCAGGTTTCTACATAAGGTGTATGTATGGTATTAAGGGACAATATCCAGGGTCAGGTATTTTTATGGGCTTGTATTACGGGACAATATCCAGGGTCAGGTTTGTGCATATTAAAGGACAATATTCAGGGTCAGGTTTGTACATTAGGTATATGCATGGGATTTATTAAGAGACACTATCCATGGTCTGGTTTATACATAAATCGTATATATGGGCCTGTATTAAATGACAATATCCAGGGTCAGGTTTGTACTTTAGGTGTATGCATGGGCTTGTATTAAAAGACAATAGTCAGGGTCCGGGTTGTACATAAGGTATATGCACGAGCTTGTATTGGTTTAAACATTTTGTATTGCATTTTTTTTTAACAAAGTATGCAAATGGGTCGGGCCACAAGTTCTTACAATATTAGTTACAGCCCTTCCCAATATAATTTAAATTACAAAGAACAATTTTAATGTTATGGCTATAGTAAACATATTAAGTAACAATGAATACAGAAAATAAATGAACTAAAGTTTACAAATGTAGACGTAAACAGTTGTCACAATAGTTGGGTGAAAGAAAAGAAAAAAAAGAAAAGAAGGAGAAGAAGACAGAATATGTTTTGATAAGAGTACATATGGTCAGTCCGAACATACTGCTGAGTTGTTTTAATACACTAGTTAAAATGCCTGGTGTCTTTTATATATGTTTGCACAGCTAGAAAAACAATTTCATTTTCTTTATCACTAAAATCTGTATTGCCAATACCATGAATACACAATTTGTCAACGTTCAACGGATGGAAAAGTCTAGTTGATATAAACAGGTCACGCCTCTGTTCAGTAAATCGACAACCTTAAAAAAGAAAATGTTCAGCATCTTCTTTGTCTTGTCCACAGTCGCATGTTGGTGATAATCGTAAATGGTTCAAATACAAATCACCATTAAGGTTGCTGCATAAGTTTCGAATGCGAGCATGAATTACAGAAAGTGATCGTGAGCCGCATAAATAAAACGACGGGACAGTGGGACGCTTAAACATTGTATTGAGGAGACAACATTTAAATGCCTTTAAAGATACTAATTCACGAACATGTGTAGGTGGATTATTCCAAAGACTTAATGACGAAGGGATAAATGATTTGGAAAATAACTCAGTTCTCCTTATCGGTGTTACGTAATCATCGAAGTTCCTCAAGTTGTAATTATTAATATCTCTAACAAACGGAGGAAACAAGTTATTTACACTCTCAGGCAACATTTTATTTTTAGCTTTAAATACAGTTATAAGTTTCTGAAATGTTCGTCTGTCTGCTAGCGAAAGCCATCCAATTTCGACGATTAATGTGTTAATAGATACGGATCGAGTCAAACCGGTAACAATACGCGCAGCTTCATATTGCAGTTCTTCTAACGAGTTTCTCTCACCGACAGTACAACCGTCCCACACTGTGGAAGCATACTCTAAAAGTGGTCGCATATATGATATATATACTTGATTCATAGTTTTTCGACCCACTTTGTATCTTAAAATTCTCATAAGGCCTAAAACTTTGGATGCTGAGGTTAGAATGTTTTTAATATGTTCATGCCATTTAACATTATTACTTATAGTCAGGCCTAGATGTTTGTGATGTTCTACAAATGTAAGTTGTACGTCATTAAAAAATAAATTTGGTTGTCTGATGTTATTTGTTGACCTTATAATAAAACTTTACTAACCATGTTTTTAGCCCATTCAGACATAATTTGCAAGTCATGATTTAATATACCTTCCATATCTTCTGTGTTAGAAGTTGCGACTGAAAGCGAGCTATCATCGGCAAATAATCTAGTAATGCTTAACATATGTTCAGCGATATCGTTTATGTAAATTGTATTAAGAGACAATATCCAGGGTCAGGTTTGTACATTAGGTATTTGTATGGGCTTGTATTACGGAACAATAGTCAGGGTCCGGTTTGTACATTAGGTATATGCATGGGCTTGTATTAAAAGACAATAGTCAGGGTCCGGGTTGTACATAAAGTATATGTACGAGCTTGTATTAAGAGACAATATCCAGGGTCAGGTTTGTACATTAGGTATTTGTATGGGCTTGTATTACGGAACAATAGTCAGGGTCCGGTTTGTACATTAGGTATATGCATGGGCTTGTATTAAAATACTATAGTCAGGGTTCGGGTTGTACATAAGGTATAAGTACGAGCTTGTATTAAGGGACAATATCCAGGGTCAGGTTTGTACATTAGGTATATGCATGGGCTTGTATTAAAAGACAATAGTCAGGGTCCGGGTTGTACATAAGGTATATGTACGAGCTTGTATTAAGAGACAATATCCAGGGTCAGGTTTGTTCATTAGGTATATGCATGGGCTTGTATTAAAAGACAATAGTCAGGATCCGGGTTGTACATAAGGTATATGTACAAGCTTGTATTAAGAGACCATATCCAGGGTCAGGTTTGTACATTAGATATTTGTATGGGCTTGTATTACGGAACAATAGTCAGGGTCCAGTTTGTACATTAGGTATATGCATGGGCTTGTATTGAAAGACAATAGTCAGGGTCCGGGTTGTACATAAGGTATATGTACGAGCTTGTATTAAGAGACAATATCCAGGGTCAGGTTTGTACATTAGGTATTTGTATGGGCTTGTATTATGGAACAATAGTCAGGGTCCGGTTTGTACATTAGGTATATGCATGGGATCTATTAAGAGACAATATCCATGGTCAGGTTTATACATAAGTCGTATATATGGGCCTGTATTAAAGGACAATATCCATGGTCAGGTTTATACATAAGTCGTATATATGGGCCTGTATTAAAGGACAATATCCAGGGTCAGGTTTGTACCTTAGGTATATGTATGCATGGGCTTGTATTAAAGGACACTAGTCAGTGTCCGGGTTGTACGTAGGGTATATGTACGGGGTTGTATTAAGAGACAATATCCGGGGTCAGTTTTGTTCATAAGGTATATGTATGGGCTTGTAATAATCACGGTCAGATTTCTGCAGAATGTGTACGAATGGGCTTGTATTATGGGACAATAATAAAGGTCAGGAACCTGTTTTATTAAACATCTTACAATAAGTCTCAAATTTTAAAATTCTCATTAGGCCTAAAACTTTGGATGCTGAGGTTAGAATGTTTTTAATATGTTCATGCCATTTACCATTATTACTTATAGTCAGGCCTAGATGTTTGTGATGTTCTACAAATGTAAGTTGTACGTCATTAAAAGATAAATTTGGTTGTCTGGTGTTATTTGTTGACCTTATAAATAAAACTTTACTAACCATGTTTTAGCCCATTCAGACATAATTTGCAAGTCATGATTTAATATACCTTCCATATCTTCTGTGTTAGAAGTTGCGACTGAAAGCGAGCTATCATCGGCAAATAATCTAGTAATGCTTAACATATGTTCAGCGATATCGTTTATGTAAATTGTATTAAGAGACAATATCCAGGGTCAGGTTTGTACATTAGGTATTTGTATGGGCTTGTATTACGGAACAATAGTCAGGGTCCGGTTTGTACATTAGGTATATGCATGGGCTTGTATTAAAAGACAATAGTCAGGGTCCGGGTTGTACATAAGGTATATGTACGAGCTTGTATTAAGAGACAATATCCAGGGTCAGGTTTGTACATTAGGTATATGCATGTGCTTGTATTAAAAGACAATAGTCAGGGTCCGGGTTGTACATAAGGTATATGTACGAGCTTGTATTAAGAGACAATATCCAGGGTCAGGTTTGTACATTAGGTATTTGTATGGGCTTGTATTACGGAACAATAGTCAGGGTCCGGTTTGTACATTAGGTATATGCATGGGCTTGTATTAAAAGACAATAGTCAGGGTCCGGGTTGTACATAAGGTATATGTACGAGCTTGTATTAAGAGAAAATATCCAGGGTCAGGTTTGTACATTAGGTATTTGTATGGGCTTGTATTACGGAACAATAGTCAGGGTCCGGTTTGTACATTAGGTATATGCATGGGCTTGTATTAAAAGATAATAGTCAGGGTCCGGGTTGTACATAAGGTATATGTACGAGCTTGTATTAAGAGACAATATCCAGGGTCAGGTTTGTACATTAGGTATTTGTATGGGCTTGTATTACGGAACAATAGTCAGGGTCCGGTTTGTACATTAGGTATATGCATGGGCTTGTATTAAAAGACAATAGTCAGGGTCCGGGTTGTACATAAGGTATATGTACGAGCTTGTATTAAGAGACAATATCCAGGGTCAGGTTTGTACATTAGGTATTTGTATGGGCTTGTATTACGGAACAATAGTCAGGGTCCGGTTTGTACATTAGGTATATGCATGGGATCTATTAAGAGACAATATCCATGGTCAGGTTTATACATAAGTCGTATATATGGGCCTGTATTAAAGGACAATATCCATGGTCAGGTTTATACATAAGTCGTATATATGGGCCTGTATTAAAGGACAATATCCAGGGTCAGGTTTGTACCTTAGGTATATGTATGCATGGGCTTGTATTAAAGGACACTAGTCAGGGTCCGGGTTGTACGTAGGGTATATGTACGGGGTTGTATTAAGAGACAATATCCAGGGTCAGGTTTGTTCATTAGGTATATGTATGGGCTTGTAATAATCACGGTCAGATTTCTGCAGAATGTGTACGTATGGGCTTGTATTATGGGACAATAATAAAGGTCAGGAACCTGTTTTATTAAACATCTTACAATAAGTCTCAAATTTTAAAATCGTTCACTTGTTGCACCTAAGCATTCAATGTATACAATTATGTGTACATGCAGTGCAGAAATATCACATGTATAAATCACGTTTGTTTGAAAAGTGTAATTGATAGTGAAGCATTTAAGAAATTGATTTACGATCAAAATGGTCGTAAGATGTTTCATAAATCGGGGCCCGGGTGTCTACATAAATTGTATGCATGGGCTTGTATTAAAGGACATTAGTCAGTGTCAGCTTTCTACATTAGGCGTATGTATAGGCTATGTCTATTATCGTACAAAATAGGTTTATATATAAAGATTTGAAATAAATAATATTTTTGCAAAAAATCAAGCCTGGAATTCACCAACCATGCTTCAAACAAGTATTTACAAGTATTTCCATGACCTTCAAAGATAAACACTCGTCAAGAAGTTGCTATTTATTAGTATGCATCATATTTATACATGGCAGCTTGTTATGAACGTTTATTCTGTAAACTTATAGAAATATTTGTGATTGAAAGCATACTTGAGCTTAAGTCTAATATCCTCAAGAATGTTGGTGAATTCAAGGCCAAGAGTGTCATGTGTAAAATTTAGCGCTGTGTGTTCAAGGTCAAGGTCGCAGTAAAGGTCAACGGTCACATTTGAGGTCTGATTCGTGTCAGGGCTGTATCTGTGGAACGGCTTGGTGTATTAGAATACTATTATGTACAACTACTGCTTGTATCAAGACAATGTGTCGCGCGCAACTTTTTTAAGGCTGTGTGTCCAAGGTCATAATGGAAGTCAAATGTCAAATCTGTGTCAGTGATTTACCTTTTGATTTATTTGGTATCTTGGGATAATAGTTAGTACAGATGTTGCATATATGAAGACTATGTGTTATGCCCGACATTCAGTGCTGTGTAGCCAAGGTCAAGGTCAAGAAGCGGGGTATTAATCACCTTTAGTGATAGTTCTAGTTTAATACAAAAAAATATTTCCTGAGTAGAACAATCATCCTTTTATAATTAAGTAGCGCATATTCAAAAAGGCTTAGCACAGGCGACTGTAGTAGTGACATACTTAACTCACGTTTTACATTGTTTAGTGTCTATATGTAAATCTAAGCTCATGCAGAAATCAGACCCTAAATGTTGCTTAACAAACTAACATACAAATTATAAGAAGAAACTTGACCTAGTAGATTGATGTCTGTAATAAACTTCTAAAAATCCTCTTATGAAAAGAAACCTTATCTTGAAGGTTATCACCTTTAACAAACTAATATGTATATACCCTAAGATAAAACCTAAGATGACGCTTGTTGTAAATGTAAATGTAGACAACTTATGCATATATGGGATGCTTAAAATTGTGTACTATTGATTTTATGAATATTGAGTTCTGCTCAACCCGGGGCTAGAGGGCGTGAGCGGTAGCTAGCATATTTCACTACCGTTCATGAACAGTCTCAATCAAACCGAGACTGCAATATTTTGTATGTGTCGTGTTCGGCCGTTTCCAAAGGTCCGTTATCATACTATTTTATATAGTACAGTGGCGTTGGTTGTGCAGTGTGGCGGCAGTAAAACGTCTCCCCGCGTTTGCAATCAGGACTGTTATTCATTCGATCTTTGGAGATCGCTGAGCCCGATACTTATATTTAGTTATCGGTGGTACATTTTCAATTGCTTTTGTTTTCTTACTTAATTTTCGATTCGGTGGTTCCACTACTCCGGCCGATAAAAGGCTCTGGATTTTGTTTAACCACTCATAGAATATGTTGTCTGCTTTTTAATTTAGTCTTTTGTCTGTTACTTGTTATATGCAGGCTTCATAACCGCTGCTTCCAACTAAATTCCATTTTGTTTATTTCGCTCTTCGGGGCATTTAATTTTATTAGATACTGGGACCATACGCCGTACGACATGGGGAAGCATATAACTCCATGTCCACCGCCGTATGCATGCCATCTTCGGGATGGTTAAAATTGTGTACCATAGATTTTATGAATATTGAGTTCTGCTCAACCCGGTGCTAGAGGGCGTGAGCCGTAGCTAGAATATTTCACTACCGTTCATGAACATCTCAATCAAAACAATACTGCAATATTTTGTATGTGTCGTGTTCGGCCGTTTCCAACGATCCATTATCATACTCTTTTGGATATTGTCCCTTAATACAAGCCCATATATACGATTTATGTTCTGAACCTGAATAGTGTCTCTTAATTAAAGCCCACTCGTATTACTAATGTACAAACCTGACTCTGACTATTGTCCCATAATACAAGCCCATACATACACCTTATGTACAAACTTGACCCTGATTATTGTCCCTTAATACAACCATACACATGAATCTAATGTACAAACCTGACCCTGGGTATTGTCCCGAAGTACAAGCTCATGCATATACATGATGTACAAACCTGAACCTATATATTGTCCTTTAATGCAGGCCCATATATATACCTTATGTACAACCTGACCCTGACTCTAATTATTGTCACATAATACAAGCCCATACATATACATAATGTACACACTTGACCATAGATATTATCCTTTAATACAGGCCCGTGTATATACCTTATGTACAAACCTGACCCTGGATATTGTCTCTTAATTAAAGCCCATACATATTACTTATGTACAAACCTGATCCTGATATTGTCCGGTAATACAACCCCCATACATATATCTAATGTAGAAACCTGACCCTGACTATTGTCCCTTTATACAAGCCCATAGCATAGATGTACATATATATCCATGCCCATACATATATCTAAAGTGGAAACCTGACCGTGATTATTGTCCAATGATACAAGCCCATAACACCTAATGTACATACCTGACCCTGGATATTGTCCCGTAATACAGGCCCATATACATACCTAATGTAAAACCCTGACCCTGGATATTGTCCTATAATACATGACCCTATATATACCTTATGTACAAACCTGACCCTGGATATTGTCCTATAATACATGACCCTATATATACCTTATGTACAAACCTGACCCTGGATATTGTCCTATAATACATGACCCTATATATACCTTATGTACAAACCTGACCCTGGATATTGTCCCGTAATACAAGCCCATATGTATATACCTAATGTAGACACTTGACCCTGACTGTTGTCCCTTAATACAAGCCCATATGTATATACCTAATGTAGACACTTGACCCTGACTGTTGTCCCTTAATACAAGCCCATATGTATATACCTAATGTAGACACTTGACCCTGACTGTTGTCCCTTAATACAAGCCCATATGTATATACCTAATGTAGACACTTGACCCTGACTGTTGTCCCTTAATACAAGCCCATATGTATATACCTAATGTAGACACTTGACCCTGACTGTTGTCCCTTAATACAAGCCCATATGTATATACCTAATGTAGACACTTGACCCTGACTGTTGTCCCTTAATACAAGCCCATATGTATATACCTAATGTAGACACTTGACCCTGACTGTTGTCCCTTAATACAAGCCCATATGTATATACCTAATGTAGACACTTGACCCTGACTGTTGTCCCTTAATACAAGCCCATATGTATATACCTAATGTAGACACTTGACCCTGACTGTTGTCCCTTAATACAAGCCCATATGTATATACCTAATGTAGACACTTGACCCTGACTGTTGTCCCTTAATACAAGCCCATATGTATATACCTAATGTAGACACTTGACCCTGACTGTTGTCCCTTAATACAAGCCCATATGTATATACCTAATGTAGACACTTGACCCTGACTGTTGTCCCTTAATACAAGCCCATATGTATATACCTAATGTAGACACTTGACCCTGACTGTTGTCCCTTAATACAAGCCCATATGTATATACCTAATGTAGACACTTGACCCTGACTGTTGTCCCTTAATACAAGCCCATATGTATATACCTAATGTAGACACTTGACCCTGACTGTTGTCCCTTAATACAAGCCCATATGTATATACCTAATGTAGACACTTGACCCTGACTGTTGTCCCTTAATACAAGCCCATATGTATATACCTAATGTAGACACTTGACCCTGACTGTTGTCCCTTAATACAAGCCCATATGTATATACCTAATGTAGACACTTGACCCTGACTGTTGTCCCTTAATACAAGCCCATATGTATATACCTAATGTAGACACTTGACCCTGACTGTTGTCCCTTAATACAAGCCCATATGTATATACCTAATGTAGACACTTGACCCTGACTGTTGTCCCTTAATACAAGCCCATATGTATATACCTAATGTAGACACTTGACCCTGACTGTTGTCCCTTAATACAAGCCCATATGTATATACCTAATGTAGACACTTGACCCTGACTGTTGTCCCTTAATACAAGCCCATATGTATATACCTAATGTAGACACTTGACCCTGACTGTTGTCCCTTAATACAAGCCCATATGTATATACCTAATGTAGACACTTGACCCTGACTGTTGTCCCTTAATACAAGCCCATATGTATATACCTAATGTAGACACTTGACCCTGACTGTTGTCCCTTAATACAAGCCCATATGTATATACCTAATGTAGACACTTGACCCTGACTGTTGTCCCTTAATACAAGCCCATATGTATATACCTAATGTAGACACTTGACCCTGACTGTTGTCCCTTAATACAAGCCCATACGTACACCTAATGCAAAACCTGACCTTGACTATTGTCACCAAATAAAAGCCCATACATAAACAATATGTACAAATCTGACCCTGGATATTGTCATTTAATAGAGGCCCATATATACGACTTATGTACAAACCTTAACTTGGATATTGTCTCTTAATACAAGCCCGTGCGTATACCTTATGTACAAACCTGACCCTGGCTACAAGCACATGCATACATCTAATGTACAAACGTGACCCTGGATATTGTCTCTTAATACAAGCCCATACATATACCTAATGTACAAACCTGACCCTGAATATTGTCCTTTAATTTAATAAAGGCCCATATATACGCCTTATGTTCAAACCTGACCTGGACATTGTCCTTTAATACAGGCCCATACATATACCTTAGGTACAAACCTGACCCTGGATATTGTCCTGCAATACAGGCCCATATATACGACTTATGTATAAACCTGACCCTGGATATTGTCTTTTAATACAAGCCCATATATATACGTATGTACAAACCTGACCCTGAATGTTGTCCCGTAATAAACCCCATACACATACCCTGACTATGTTCCCGTAATACACGCCCATACATGAATCAGTTTACAATACATTCCACATTTGATAATATTGTCATAATAAAACTGTTGGCAGGCTACTTCACATAAATGGCATAACTTTGTTTCAATAAAAATATAACAAAACAAATGCAACGCATTCTGCTTCTTTCACGCCCCGTCAAAGGATCTAGACAGTAAATCCTCTTCGACCAACCTACGCCGCTCAGTACTTTCAGTACTTTGATTTTTCGTTTAAATAAAGTACTGTAAGTGTATCAACTGCCGAACGCGTGGCTCCGCCTTCAGTCAATATAGCTCCACCTTAGACCGCTCCTATTGTGGATATTGTCCTGCGTCATCGTATGCCTTTTATGCAAGGAACGACAACTCTGGGTAGAGATTGAAAGGCTCGTGCAGATCATGCGAAGTGTGTACATTATGTTTTATTGGCGGTGAACGAAGAAACATAAACACATTTGGCAGAGCTCTAGGAGGATGCCATTAGGAAGGTATGTGTTATTTATTTTCTAGTATATAATTAAATTAAAAGCTTAATTAAATAAGTCACTTTTTAAATTGTCTG
This sequence comes from Cyrtodaria siliqua, assembly GCA_037043455.1. Classification (NCBI taxonomy): domain Eukaryota; kingdom Metazoa; phylum Mollusca; class Bivalvia; order Adapedonta; family Hiatellidae; genus Cyrtodaria; species Cyrtodaria siliqua. The sequence continues at coordinate 164,542 of JAWPHD010003763.1, forward strand.
AACGTATCGATCAGTCGTCATTATCAGGGAGTACCGTACTCCCTGTCATTATTCGATAGAAATGTTTCTATCTATTATGTTTCTATCATGCAGGTAGAAATTGACGTCACACAATTGTGACCCAGTGGACTTGAAATCCAGAGGGCCGGGATTCAAGCCTCGCCACTGCCACTCAGTTAAAATTATTTTATCTTGATAACTTGTGAAGTTGTTGAATTTGAATACTATTATTTTTCAAATGATCATTGATACATTGTACATTATAACAGGGTTAGAACACTGATCATAAGTATGTCATTATGCATGTAATATATTACAAGTTCGTGTTTGTTAGACATGTCACTGATAGTATTAAATTAATAAAGATATTCCAAATAATTTAATTTAATCTAACCTATAGAATTTGTTTATTGCTTTCATCTGTTTTAGGCCATATTCAGCAGCAGCAAATAATGCACAGGACACCTTGTAGACAACGCAGTTGTGGTGAATATGAGCAGGATGAATTTATGCATCTTCCTGCAGATTGTGCTTTTGTTTTCGGCACTTGTAGAATGTGCATTCTTTAGAGGGGCAGTATTTTCATGGGCACCGACAGGCAATGTATCTGAGGTATGACGTTTACCGGTAAATAAACTAACCTGCGAAACAGCAAAAGTTGCATTACCAAATTGTCAAAACAGGGCATATAATAATGTATATGTGCCAATTACAAGTATAGATTGTTTTATGGGTTCTTAAAATACCTGCGATTGAATATGCTTAAAATCAATTGTGAGTTGGTAGCTCCTAATTCGACATTCCAGTTAGTGCAGCTACGCCACTGTCTTGAGAGTATCACAGACTACATACCCTGACTTTAATAAGACACGACGGTTGCCAAACATGTTCATTATGACCCAGTAGTATAAACATTGTCAAGGCATTTTAAGGATGAAACCTACGTTACTGTGATGTGTTCTCCTAAAACCTGTAAGTAATTGATCTGTTCTCTGTATGATTCTTAAAATATTTCATCAAAATAACTAAAATGTAACCTACGTCATGTAACATACGTTACCTAACACTGAATGCCATAAATGTTAGAATGTCCATCCGTCCGTATGTAGATGCAACCTTGTCCGCTCCATAACTCCTCTCCTCCAGAAGCAAATCTCCTAAAACTTAATGGGTGGACTGCCCTGTGATGATAGGATGACCGTATTGATTTTGAGATCAGTAGGTCAAAGGTCAAGGTCAACGTGACCTGATAATGAAAAACCTTGTCCGATCCATAACTCCTTTCCCCCTAAACCAAATCTTATGAAACTTCATTGGTAAACTGCCTGTGGTGAGAGGATGAACCCTATTGATTTTGAGTTCAGTAGGTCAAAGTTCAAGGTCACCTAGACCCGATAATAACTTCCATAACTCCTGTACCTTTAAAGCAAATATGATGAAACTTCATAGGTGCACTGCTTGTGTTGAGCAAATGACCCCTATTAATTTTGAGGTCAGTAGGTCAAGGTCACCAGGACACGATAATGAAAAACCTTGTCCGCTCTAACTCCTCAAGCAAATCCATGAAACTTCATAGGTGGTCTGCATTTGGTGAGAGGATGACCTCTAATGATTTTGAGGTCATTAGGTCAAAGGTCAAGATCACTGGGACCTGATAATAAAAAACCTTGTCCGCACCATAATTCCTCTCTTCCTGAAACAAATCTCATGAAACTTCATAGATGAACTGCACGTGGGGAGAGGACAACCCCTATAGATTTTGAGTTGTCGGTCAAATGTCAAGGTCACCAGCACCCGATAATGAAAACCCTTGTCTGCTCCATAACTACTTTCCCCGTGAAGCAAATCTCATGAAACTTAAAGGTGAACTGCACATGGTAAGTGGACAAACCGTATTGATTTAGAAGTCAATAGGTCAAAGATCAAGGTCACTGGGACCCGATAATAAAAAACCTTGTCCGCAACTTCACTCCCCATGAAGCAAATCTCACAAAAACTTAAAAGGTGAACTGCCTGTGGTGAGAGGTTGATCCATTTTGATTTTGAGGTCAGTAGGTCAAAGGTCAAGGTCACTGGCACCCGATAATGAAAAACCTTGTCCGCTCCATGACTACTTTCCCTCTGAAGCAAAGCTCAAGAAACTTCATAGGTGAACTGCCTGTGGTGAGAGGATGACCCTATTGATTTTGAGGTCAGTAGGTCAAAGGTCAAGGTCACCGGCACCCGATAATGAAAAACCTTGTCTGCTTCATGACTACTTTCCCTCTGAAGCAAATCTCATGAAACTTCATAGGTGAACTGCCTGTGGTGAGAGGACGACCCCTATTGATTTTGAGGTCAGAAGGTCAAGGTCACCGGCACCCGAAAAACCTTGTTTTCTCCATAACACCTCTCGGCCTGAAGCAAATCTCATGAAACTTAATAGGTGGACTGTCTGGGATGAATATATGGCCCCTATTGGTTTTTTATTCGATGTTAAACATGGCTGTCAGTGGCCATCTTTTTTTACATAGAGTTATCTAGTAAAAACTTTTAGCGACTACTCTGTAACTATTGACGGATTTTCATGAAACTTAAAAGGAATGTTGCTCTTGATGTCTAATTGATCCTAGCAAAATTTCAGTCAGCCGGAAATTCAAGATGGTCACCAATGGCTAAAAATAGATTTTCAGAATACAAGTTTGTAGCGACTACTTCTTGAAACTACTTGACGGATTTTCCTGAAACTTCACAGGAATGCTGATCTAGCTATCAAAAACCTACCAGTAGAGCTTCAAGGTCATTGACCTCTTGTTGGTGGAGTTATGGCACTTTAAAGGTTTTAGTACACACACATTGTCCGGACTAGTTCTCCTGAACCGCTAGCCGAATTACAACGAAATTTTGCAGGGGTGATAAGTTCCAAGCCTAGTTGCACATATCATTGCCATGTTCCGGTTGAATGATATCTGACAGAATTATGACCCTTTATACAAAAACGTTATCCGGTCTAGTTTTCCTGAACCCCTTGCTGGATTTTAGTGAACCTTGGCAGGAATGATAAGTACCAAGTCTAGTTGTGCATATCGATGTCGTGTCCCCGCAATACAGGTGCTCTTGGGTATCTTGTTTCGTAAACACCATAGTTAACTTGAAACAACAATCAATTTGGTGTGTCTCATATAGTGTACCTTTTTTCAAAAAATGTCTTTTATTATCTTCTTTTTTTTTTAAAATTTCAAATGCTATTTGTTTCATTTTATTGAGAAGCAGCAGCTACACAAAAGTTTCATATATCTGACTGACACTTGCATTTAAAGTTTAAACTTCGGCAGACTGGAATGGAACTTTACAGGAGTGTTTAGCATCACTATAGAGAACACATGGCATGTTAGATGTGAGAATCATGGTGCTTTGCAGAGCTCCAGATAATTTTCAAACGTAAAGCTGATTTACCCCTTCAAATTTCTTGTAATGCTGAAAACTGAAATTGAAATGCTTTTTTTCACTCCCACCCCAAACACTTTAAGTAAACTGCTCTTACCTGTACATTAGTCTGTCTGTACAGTTTTGTCAGATACTGAATCACCAACGTGTTTCTTCGACGATTTTTCGGCCTTACCAACGTCTTTCTCTGACGATTTTTCCGTCTTATTTACAACGTCTGAAACAATTTCTTCCAAAACATCTCGTACGACCGATTCCGTTGTTGATTTTTCCTCACGCTTGAAGAATTTCAACACGGTGGGATTGTCAGGACCGCTGGATTTCCTTTTTATCCTACCGGGTTTGCTCCTGTTCGCCATTTTGACGCAATTCGCGGGATCATAAAACGCTTACAATGCGTCTATGGGATTCCGATGGTTTCCGAACTTTAAGGTCTTTTCCAGTAAAAGCGGATAGAGAACGGGAACCAGTGCAAAGGGCGTGCTCGATTTGTTTTTGTGACCGCAGCGTGAATGCTGAAGTTACAGCCGAGGATACGCGCATGTTTGAATCGCAATGCTGATCAGACTTTTTTAAATGCGTTTTTTTACCCTTTAGTTTTATTTCCAATGCGTTTTCAGTTAAATATAATGCTGAAAAACGCAAAAACGCATCTTATCTGGAGCTCTGGCTTTGGTATTATGTACCTTCCATAGAGCCATGAATTCTTGACTTTGAATTTTAGGTAGAACCCCATAATGACCACACTTTTCCAGCAAGGTTTCTGAAGAAATCACGCAGTGTTTGTGGAAACATCTGCCATATTTCAATAGATTAATCCTTGCATACCACACATGCATGCATAAAACTCACCAAATAGAAGAATATCATGCCGATCTAGGCGTCTTTTGTACATTTTCAGCAGACATCTTGTTCTTGAATGTGTACCTTTGAAATATCTTGAGCTGTGTCATATTGTTTTTGGAAACATAACCCCACCCATCTCACAATTTCTGGTTAACATTGTCTTTTTGTGGCCCCGCAAAAGCCCCAAAACGTGATTCACCCATGAATGGTTCTAGATGGGTGGCACTGGCACTTGAGCCGCAAATATTATATATAAAAAAATAATATATAGGACTATATATCATGCAGTGCCTGTGGAGGTATCGTAGTGGGTCGTGGGGGTGGGGTGGTATCATATTTTTATGCCCCCGAAAAGGTTTCGGGGGGCATATAGTAATCACACCGTCCATCTGTGTCTGTCTGGATTCCGTCCGTCATTCCGCAGTTCGTGTCCGGATTGTACATTCAAAACCCCTGCATGGATTTTTGATTAACTTGGCACAAGTTATCACCATAACAAGACGATGTGTCACGCACAATACCCAGGTCTGTACCCCAAAGGTCAAGGTCACACTTGCAGTTCATATGTCAAAAACAAGTACGCAATTTCGTGTCCGGACCGTAACATCACAACCTCTGCAGGATTTTTTAAATAACTTGGCACAAGTGATCACCATAACAAGACGATGTGTCACGCACAAAACCCAGGTCTTCAAGGTCAAGGTCACACTTGGAGGTAAAAAGTCATATTGTGTCCTATCAATAACTCTGGCATTCATGGACACTTTTCAAATAACTTGGCACAAGTGCTCAACACAACAAGACGATGTGTCGCTCACAAAATCCAGGTCTGTGGCCCCCAAGGTCAAGGTCACACTTAGAGGTCAAAGGTCAAATTGTGTCCGGTCAATAACTTTTGCATGCCTGGACGGATTTTCAAATAACTTGGCACAAGTGCCCACCACAACCAAACGACGTGTCGTGCACAAAATCCAGGTCCATGGCGTCAAGGTCATACATAGAGGTCAAAGGACACATCGGGGGCATTTATCACTTACAGTGATATTTCTTGTTTTCTTCTCTTTTTTTTATCTCACCTGAGCCAAAGGCTCAATGTGAGCTGTTGTGACGTCACCGCTTTTTGTCTGTCGTCCGTCCGTCAGTCGTGCGTTAGCTCTTGGGTAAATTTCACATGGATGATTCTGAGGTCAAATTATTTCAAAATTATAAAAACTATACAAATTAGGTCAAAGCGACATCCAAGATGGCCACCATTACCATATATGGTTAAAATCTTAAAAAATCTTCTCAAGAACCACTGAACAGATTTTGAAAGTTTTTGTTTATAAATGATCGCCAACTCCTAAACTACAAAAGTTATACAAACGAAGTTCCTAGGGTCAAAAATGGCTGTACCCCGGGGTTCCAAAGTTTGTTACCATGGAGATTTTACATGTATCACATAGACTTACATAGGGCATTTGTAAACGACATCTCCGCTTGACCAATTTTGATCAAATTTTACGTGGACGATACTGAGGTAATGCCTTCCAAAGCTGGACAAATTAGGTCAATGCAACATCCAAGATGGCCGCCATTACCATATATAGTCAAAACCTTCTAAAGTCTTCTTCACAAGAACCACTGAACAGATTTTGACAATATTTAGCTCTAGTGATCAAAGGTCAGCAGCGCTAATGCAGTGGTGCGGTGTCCGTCTGTCCGTCCATCCATAAACTTTTTTTGTAGCGACTACTCTGAAACTACTGTATGGATTTGTAGCAACTACTCTTGAAAACTATGTGATATTGATATGGGGCTTTTTCTAAAATTGATTAACATGACACGATGTTGGTCCTTGTCGAAAATCATTTTGATTCGAAATTTAACATGGCTGTCAGCGGCCATCTTTGTTTACATAGAATTATATAGTAAAACCTTGTAGCGACTACTCCTCTGAAACTACTTGACGGATTTTCATGAAACTTCACAGGAATGTTTCTCTTGATGTCTAGTTGGTCCTAGCAAATTTTCAGGTTGGCCAAAACTTCAAGATGGCTGCCATAGCTTCCTTGTTGAAAATCATTTTGATTTGACATTAAACATGGCTGCCAGTGGCCATCTTTGTTTACATAGTTATATAGTAAAAACTTGTAGCGACTACTCCTCTGAAACTACTTGAAGGATTTTTATGAAACTATACACGAATGCTGATCTAGCTTTCAGAACCTGCCAGTAGAGCTTCAAGGTCATTGATCTCTTGTTGTTTATTAATGATCGCCAACTTGTAGACTACTAAAGTTATACAAACGAAGTTCCTAGGTTAAAAATGGCTCTGCCCCGGGGTTCTCAAAGTTGGTATATGGAGATTTTACTTTTTACATAGACTTATATAGGGCATTTGTAAATGACATCTCCTCAGAAACTGCTTGACCAATTATAACCAAATTTCACGTGGACGATACTGAGATCAATGCCTTCCAAAGTTGTACAATTCTATTCTGTCTTGAAGCCCAAGACGGTCATTGGTAGAATTTTAGCTTAGCAGTATACTCGTAATACTGTTCTTGTGGTCATTATTTTAATTGAATTCATTCAAGTCCCACACTATACCTAAGTCCCACACTATACCTAAGCGATGTGGAAATCTTGGTTAAACTATACTAAATTTTATCGAGTTTTGGTACAAAATATGCCAAAATTTATTAAAAATAATAATCTCAATCTTTTGGTGAAATTGTTAGAATGCGTGAGAACTCAGAATGTATGTATGTGAGTTGACACCAAAATGCTTGTGTCTCATGCCCAATGTGTAACACTTGACAGGTATGCAAATATTTTCATAAACAATAATTCAACCGAATTTACTATGCGGCTTAAGTAATGCATGTCCTCCTTTTGTGTGAAACTGAATCATCCCTTTTAGTGTATATGTTTGAAGACCTCATGGCTTCACCAAGCTTTTTTTCTTTAATAAAACTTTAATAAAAATGTTGTTGTTATCGAGATAATTTGTGTATTTTAAGGTCACCATTAAATTCCGCATCTCCTGGACAAGGTCATCCGTATTCTGCAATGATACAACTATAGCTTCTGATGAGCTCATTGGTCCAAATAACAGTATTACTTGTTTCTCGGGATGCTCTGTTGGCCTCGGTAGTCTTAAGTTCCAATGTACGGATTTCAGTGTCAGTGAAGACTGGACGACTGGTATAGGCAGTGTAACAAGTAATGCGGGAAATTTGGTTTTTGAATTTGGGTATGTTTTGTTTTAAAGCTTATTTATTTTATTATGTAGTTGAAATATGGCAACATTTTTAGCTTGAATATTTGAAGAATAAGAGAGCTTATGTAATCACCCCGGTGTCGACGTCTGATAGCCCTTAAAATGTGCAATGTCCCATTATACATCAAATTTAGTGTGTAAGCTGTGTTCACAGGTCTATATCTCTTACGTTTCATGTCCTGGCTCAATCAAATTTGGGCATTGGTTTTCTTATAGCAATTTATCTAGAGAGTTATGTAATTAATTTTGTCTTTTATAAATTCTGGGCTCCCATAGAATGAATGAATGTTGTTAAATGGCTCATCAACACAGTATAGGTTATTCAGAGCCGCCTCAGAGAGAGGGGAAGGATACATAGGAATCAAGGAACCGTGCCCTACTCTTATTATCGAATAGATTCCTATGGTTCTTTAACGTGCTCGGAGGATAGACCGATACACGGGACCGCCCGGTTTACGACCCCGTCCAACGGACGAGGCTAAAGGAAAGTGTCTTGCCCAAGAACACACTGACAAAACTCATTGGCACCACGGAGGTTTGAACCCGGGGCCTCCGGTTACAAATCTGCTGCGCTACCAACTGCGCCACGCCAGCGCCTAAACTGTGATGGCCATAAAATGTGCAATAAAGGCAGGTCATTGTGTACATGTAAGCTGTTGTATATATCTATATGTTGGTATGGGATCCTTATAGCATTATCTTGATTGGGTTGTATTAGTAATTTAGGCCCAAATGAATCATGGGCGTCCAGCTTAAACCAGTCTGTTAATTGTGCAATAAATATTATTAAGGTAAACGTCCTCTGTTTTTACTGACCATACATATTTTTCAGGTCATATAATGTAAATGTGCCGATTAAAATTATAGTTTTTTTCACGGGTTTTTAAAATACCCGTGATTGAATACGCGTAAAGTGAATCATGAGTTGGTAGATCCTAATTCAAGGCTCCGTTTTTTGGGTTGGCCTGGTTGGTTAAAGCAGCTAATATTATGTCTATAGAGTTTGGATTCTCAAAACATGTAAGTTATATATACACCTCGTCGTCAGTAGGTTTAGAAACGTGTACATATTGTAAAATTTGGCTGTTGTTAAAGGGATAGCTACTTTAAAGAAACTAAACTGCCAAATTTCACTTCAAAACTGTTCACCCAAACTCTCTCTATGTGTTGTCATAAAATAAAGCATGGGTGCCAATTAAAAATTTAAAAAGATACTAGAAATACCTGTTATTAAAATGCGTAAAATAAATTAAGAGTTGGTAACCCATAATTGGTTGCTTCAGCAACAATAAAAATGGTCTGTGTCAGATTTGCAACATAAAATTATGTAAGTTACATAAACACCTTATCGTTAGTAGGGTTAGATAAGGTATACATCTGTCTGTCTGTCTGTTAACTGCCTGTGGTGAGAGGATGACCCCTATTGATTTTGGGGTCAGTAGGTTAAAGGTCAAGGTCACCAGGGTCCGATAATGAAAAACGTTTCTGCTTCATAACTCCTCTCATACTGAAGCAAATCTCATGAAACTTCATGGGTGGACTGTCTGTGGTAAGAGGATGAAGCCTAGTTATTTTGAGGTCAGTAGGTCAGAGGTCAAGGTCACCAGGATCCGATGATGAAAAACCTTGTTCGCTTCGTAACTCCTCTGCCCCTGTAGCAAATCTCATAAAACTTCATGGGTGGACTGCCTGGGGTAAGAGAATGACCCCTAGTTATTTTGAGTCAGTAGATCAAAGGTCAAGGTCACCAAGACCTGATAATGAAAAACATTGTCCGTTCCATAATATGATGATTCCTATTGATTTTGAGGTCAAAGGTCAAGGTCACCGGGAACCAACCATGAAAATCTTATGCATTTCCAAAGGAAAGCACAAAATTCAAAGCCTGGATTGGACCCTTCCCAGTTCAAAGAAAAAAGGTCCTGATCCAATTTTTGATACAACTTTCAAGTCTCAGCTTATTTACCAAGCTGTCTTGCTGACTTCATCTTCATTAACCAGACTTGGTGTGACAAATATACAGTCAAACTCCGATAGCTCGAACACCGGGTGATTCGAATACCATCAGTAACTCGAACACATTTTCGGTCCCGACACAACTCCTATATAATTCAATGTAATTTATCCTCGATTATTCAATATTATTCTCGAATACCCTGGCTCGCTCGAATACTTTTTACGGTCCGAAGATCCATTTTGTGTGAATTTAAACCTCGCTTAATCCAAGGTGATGATCCGTTGCCACGCGACGTCGGCCATATTAATTGTTATCAACGCGGTTGTTTGTAGCAAGTTCGATCATAGTGCGAAAACAGGTAATGTTGATTGTTAAAGTTGTGAACATTTATGATTGAAAAGCGATAATAGACAGATAAATTTTATGTATAGTGAACTTTTTAAATAAAACAACTACAAACAAAAACGTATGTGTAGTAAGATATATCAACAGTGAATTATTTGCTAGGCAATTGTCTATTCTATTCAATTCTATTCAATTATATGTACCGAAACCAGTCTTACCTTGTTTCTCATTATTCAGACTTCCGGCATGTATGTTAAAATGTATTTGTGTGATATTTCTTTAAATAAATGATAAAACTAACACATTATTGCAGTTTTCTTGTATTTTCAGTGTAACAATAACATGTTATATATCTGTTATGAGGTTTAAAACAAACAGCATTAACATAAAAACATAACCGAGAACGATACACACGTAGACAAGTAACACTATTTCGGGCGGTACACAAATTTGGATAGATATTTGTTTTTTATCGTTTCCTCTATGCCTCGAAGCCACCGATAGCTCGAACTATCTATATGGTCCCGCTGACTTCGAGCTATCGAGGTTCGACTGTAGATCACATCCAATTTGCCATACAACTTATGAATCTTGGGTTTCTAATGGTGGAATATTACCAATACTGCATCAGTGTCTTTCTCTCATCAACCAGACAGGTTGATATTGTGTGCCAAGGTTTGCTTCACTTTGAAATAAAGGTCACCTGTCTTTCCCATGCCAGATTTTTCAAATTTAAAGTCGACATGATGGTCGTGAGGCATGTAATTTTATAACTGCAGCTTAAGTATGATAATATATGAAGTCAGTATCTTCTTATTTGTCATAATCAAAGATTTTTCTAAATTATTTATGGTTTATCAGGTATGCTTCGAGGGATTGGATTGCCCTTGTTGAGGGTGGTGGTCCGTGGTCGTTGAAGGCTAAAGTTGATCTCTCCATAAGACCCAAACTCGGAAGAAGTAACACATCTCCGACTGTTGAGGTACCACCTCTTCTTAGGCTGCAGTCTGGATGTAATCATACAATAGTATTACCAGGTACGTTTTAGTTTTGTATTTGTGTTACCTTTTCAAGGAAAGATGTGTTTGTCCAGCATCACAAATACCACCCCACACCTCAATAAACTTGTGAATATTATTTATTAGGAGTTATGGTTAATATTTGAGCATCGAAATTAAAGAGGCTCTACCTATATCTTCGTGTCCACCAATTGATATAAACTTTACTTAATTATAAAGAGGACTATGAAAAAGGTAAATGGCAATAATTTCACCCAATGTAATATGCGTTTTGCTGGGGAAAAACAGGATTGAAAAGATCGGATTTTTGAAATTGTATTCGTAATGGTTTTAGACAAGCCGATTGCGGAGATTTTCCGATCTTATTTCGTTTACAATCGGAACTACCTCGTCTGATTAGCGAAGAGTTCCGATCGATTCGTTTTGATCGGAACTGCGCCGAATAGTTTGTAATCGCATTGCGCATGTCCGAGAAAATCGTAAAAACTCTTATTTCTCCGGCAGGAATAAACGGCTGGGCAGCATTTTATTCAAGATATTGTTTTGATCATAATTAATAATTTACAGAACTGGAATACGAACCGTGTTTCTTCTTAGAATAACTCATAAAATAGCTTTGTATACATATAAATGCAGTAATACTGAGTATTTAACATTTTACATTAAAAATCGCGTAGATATAGGTAGTGCCTCTTTAAGCATTTATTTTAGAGGTATATGCCATTTTTTTTTACTTTCATTTTTATTAGCTCTACTGATCAGAGATCAGCAGAGCTTATGCCGTGGTGCGGCGTCCGTCTGTCCGTTTTCTCCGTCTGTCTGTCCGTAAACTTTTACTTGTAGCGACAACTCCTCTGAAACTACTCGATGGATATCATGAAACTTTACAGAAATGTTGCCCATAAAGTCTAGTTGATCCTAGCAAAAATTCATGTTGATGTAAAATCCAAGATGGCCGCCAAAGCTAAAAATAGAGTTTTAAAATACAAGTTTGTAGCGACTACTTCTTGAAACTAAGTGATATTGGTATGGGACTTTTTCTAAAATGATCAGCATGACATGATGTTGATCCTTGTCAAAAATCTTTTTGATTCAACGTTAAACATGGCTGCCAGCGGCCATCTTTGTTTACATAGAGTTATATAGTAAAAACTTGTAGCGACTACTCCTCTGAAACTACTTGACGGATTGTCATAAAACTTTACAGGAATGTTGCTCTTGATGTCTTATTGATCCTAGCAAAATTTCAGATCTGCCAGAAATTCAAGATGGCCGTCACAGCTAAAAATAGATTTTTAAAAAATAAGTTTATAGCGACTACTTCTTGAAAACTATAAGTGATATTGATATGAGACTTTTTGTAAAATGATCAGCATGACATGATGTTGATCCTTGTGGAAAATTATTTTGATTCGATGTTAAATATGGCTGCCAGTGGCCATCTTTGGTTACATAGAGTTGTATAGTAAAAACTTGTAGTGACTACTCCTCTGAAACTACTTGACGGATGTTCATGTTCATGAAACTTCACAGGAATGTTGCTCTTGATGTCTAGTTGATCCTAGAAAAATTTCAGGTCGGCCGGAAATTCAAGATGGCCACCACAGCTAAAAATAGATTTAAAATAAATAAGTTTGTAGCGTCTCCTTCTTCAAAACTATAAGAGATATTGATATGGGACTTTTTCTAAAATGATCAGTATGACATGATGATTTGAAGTTAAACATGGCTACCAGCACCCATCTTTGTTTACATAGAGTTATATAATGAAAACTACTTCCTGAAATCAAAATCAATCATTAGAGCTACAAGGTCATTGACCTCTTGTATTATAACTAATTACAGATTTGGTTGTCTTTAAAAAAGAATGTGTTTTAGGCTCACTTTTGAAAAAGCATCACCCCTGGGGACTTTTAAACGGGGTATTAGTACTTTAAGTATAACGTCTGATTTCTTCATATTCCTTACTCAAACTTTCCATATATACACTGCATGACAATGGTCAAGTGACCCTACCAAAGTCAAGGTCACAGTTAAGGTCAAATTCTGGATATAAAGCTGATTTTTAGCTCATTCAAACTTTACATTGGGTATAACTTTCATTTCTTCATCACCGCTGCGGGTTTGAATGTAAGTGAGAAAGTGTCAATTATTACAGATGGAGGGAGGTGTAAAGTACTGGTTCTCCCCAGGAAAAGTGGGCGGGTCTGTCAAATCCTGGGGACAACTGTAATGTTCATGCCCCACTGTAAAGTGGAGTGTGACCCTTGTCCGACCGTACAAAAAGGTTTTTAGTACATTTCATTTCTTAGACACCAGAAGCTGTCATCCATACATGTATGTTCCCAACAAAAGTAGGTCAGTCTTGACCTGCCTTTGAAAACTTCATTAATTTACTTTGAAGGTTTACTTTATGTGACTGATATCGCTATAGGGAGGCATACATGTCTATGGACATTTTCTAGTTTGGTTGGTGTATTTTATGCCCACACCATATATAAGGGGGATGCATATAGTGTTGCCCTCATCCGTCCATGCATGTATACATCACACATTTGTATGTCATCTTTTTTCGTATATACATGTATGTCACACTTGTCAAGACTGCTCCTCCTGAACTTCTAACAAGTTACCAGACTTTGGCGATACTTTAGAATAGAAATTATCAGTATGAAGTCTAGTTGTGCATATCGTCGTGCTGTTCTGGCCCATTGGCTTTTTGTAGTATTGATGCCTTTTTAGCTCGACTATTCGAAGAATAAGAGAGCTTATGTAATCACCACGGGGTCGACGTCGGCGTAGGCGCCGGCGTCGGCGTCCCACATCAAGGTTTGCGTGTAAACTGTGTTTAGAAGTCTATATCTCTTACATTTCTTATCCTGGCACAACCAAATTTGGCAATGGGCTTCCTTATAGCATTATCTTGAGGGCTGCATAAACAATTTTGGTTCCTGTAAGCCATGGGATCCCATGGAACCCAAATTATGATCCCATGGAACCCAAATTATGATAGCCCTTAAAATATGTCTGTTTCACATCAAATTTTGCCTGTAAGCTGTGTTTACAGGTCTATGTCTCTTACAATTCTTACCCTAGCACAACCAAATTTGGCCATGGGCTTCCTTATAGCATTATCTTAAGGGCTGCATAAGCAATTTTGGTTCCCGTAACCCCTGGGCTCCCATGGAACCCAAATTCTGATAGCCCTTAAAATATGTCTTGTTTCATTTTGCGTGTAAGCTGTGTTTACAGGTCTATATCTCTTACATTTCTTGTCCTAGCTGAACTAAATTTTGGAATTGGTTTCCTTATAGTATGTTGTAAAGGGTTGGATAAGTAATTTTGTCTTCTGCAAATTCTGGGCTCCCATGGAACCCAAATTGTGATGGCCCATAAAATGTGCAATAAAGGCAGGTCTGGGTTTTCATGTAAGCATTTATATATCTATAATTTTGGTTTTGGATTTGTCATAGCATTATGCATCTTATTACTTCACCCATATTGGGGCATGGGCTCCCTCCTCCCCCCCCCCCCCCCCCCCCCCCCCCCCCCCCCCCCCCCCCCCCCCCCCCCCCCCACCCCACCCTACTCCCCTCCACACCTTTTTATTTTTTATATTTTTTATTTTTTTACATATTTCTGTGTTGTTTTAGTCAATTCTTACACATATGTTGCAACCTACCCTCCTCCCGCCCGCCTTTCCCCCCCCCCCCCCCCCCCCCCCCCCCGACTTGAAACACCCTCCCACCCGCCCCCAACCCACTCCCGCCTCTCCCCCCACTCCCCCCCAACCCAACCCCACTTGAATTTTTTTTTTACATATTTCTGTGTTGCTCTTGTCAATTCTTACACATATATGTTGCCCCCTCCCAGCCCCACACCCACCACCACCCCCGCCTCTCACCCACCCTCCACACTTGAATTTTTTTTTTTTTTTTACATATTTCTTTGTTGTTTTAGTCAATTTTTACACACATATGTTTCTTCATAGTGCTCCCAACCCCACCCCACATTGTTGTAGCCTTGTTTTCTGATGGTATATACTAGTTATAAATTTATTATTCTCTGAAAAATCGAATAGTCGAGCTGCGCTGTTCTCCGACAGCTCTTGTTTCACATTTCTAGTTTTTACCTTTTTAGCTTGACTATTCAAAGAATAAGAGAGCTTAATATGTAATCACCCCAGTGTCGGCATCCCACATCAAGGTTTGCATGTAACTGTGTTTACAAGTCTATGTCCCTTACATTTCTTATCCTAGCAAATTTGGTCATGGGCTTCCTTATAGCATTATCTTAAGGGCTGTGTAAGTAATTTTGGTAATTTTGGTTCCTGTAACCCAAATTATGATATCATAGCCCTTAAAATGTGTCCAATTTCACATAAAATTGTGCGTGTAAGCTGTGTTTACAAGTCTATATCTCTTACATTTCTTATCCTAGCACAACCAAATTTGGCCATGAGCTTCCTTATAGCATTATCTTAAGGGCTGCCCAAGTAATTTTGGTTCCTGTAAGCCCTGGGCTACAGTGGAACCAAATTCTTAAAATGTGTCATTTCACATCAAATTTTGCTTGTAAGCTGTGTTTACAAGTCTCAATATCTCTTACATGTCTTGTCCTAGCTCAGCTAAATTTGGGAATTGGTTTCCTTATAGTATGTTTTAAAGGGTTGCGTAAGTAATTTTGTCATCTACGAATTATGGGCTCCCATGGAACCCAAATTGTGATGGCCCATAAAATGTGCAATACAGGCAGATCAAGGTTTGCATGTAAGCTGTTGTATATATAATTTTGGTTTGGGATTTCTTATAGCATTCAAGGGGAGCATATAGTAGTTGCACCGTCCATCCGTCAGTCCGTACAATCGTGTCCAGTCAATAACTCATTCCTGGACGGATTTTCAAATAACTTGGCACAAGTGCTCACCACAACAAGACATGTCGCGCACAAACTCCAGGTCCTGCTCCATGGCTCCAAGGTCAAGGTCACATTTAGAGGTCAAAGGTAAAAAAGAAGTACTTTTGTGTCCTGTTAATAACTCTGACATTTATGGACAAATTTTCAGATAACTTGGCACACCAGAATAAGACGACGTGACGCGCATAAAATCCAGGTCCGTGGCTCCAAGGTCAAGGTCATGCTTAGAGCTCAAAGGTCAAAACCACTTCGGGGGCATTTGTCACTCACAGTGATATTTCTTGTTTCTTTTTTTCACCCCCATTTTCCATCCATCTTTTACCACCTTTGAGTCACAAAAACTTAACATTCCTGTGTGTGTTGGGTGGTAGGGAGTGGCGGGTGGGGTGGGGGGGGGAGGGGGGATGGTGGTTGGGGGGGATGGTGGTTGGGGGTGATGGTGGGAAAGGGCGGGGACTACTATTAGTGAAGGTGCTCCTATTAGAGGAAATATGGTGTTAGAATTTATTTTAAATGCTTGAAAATCCATTTGCATTGAGTTTGACATTTCAGTACAACTTGTTGATCCAGTTGCTCCATCCTATTTCTTTTCCCAGTACATTCCCTTAATTAATTCCCAGGCCAGAATAGGACTACTGCTTGTGCAGGCAAAGGTGTAAAATCCCCCCCCGAATTCATGTTCATTTTGTCATGTTCATTAAAGGTCTTCATCATTATCCCTGTATTGTTTCAGGTGCTACTTGAGTGGTGGCAGAAAACAATGATCGTGAATCGAGCGAAAAATGGAGTGTTTACAGGAGAATTTGCAGCAACTCTGCAGTTCGGAGAAGTTTCTAGGCCCATTCTGCATATTTTATCTAGATGTAAATGGAGAGCTAGTCTGGTGGCGCCATATAACCTTTTTGTGTTGGTGCATCGTCAAACTCTAATTCAAAAACATAATTTGTAGTATTCATTTCAAACTCAGTTGCAGATATCGATGGTGATATGATACAATGCAGATGGGCGGTGGGATCTGATGAGTGTGGTAGTGTATGTTCCACATTTCCTGGAGCCAAATTGGACGAGGTAAGTTACTAAGTAGTAAAGTGGGATAGTTATTTAAATAACTAAAGGCATTTTAAATTATCCCACAGGAAGATTGACTTATTAGCGAGAAAGTGTCAATTCTTATGGATGGCAAGAGGTATACATACTTGTTCCTGGTAACCCAGGAATAAATGAGTGATCTGCCTCCACCACTAAAAATCGGTCATCATACATAGCGTAAAATGAGCTGAAAAATGTGGTTAATCACCAAAGTATATTAAATTCATATGTAAAATTGCAGGAGATTGAACTAAACAGTCACTAGCGGATCGAGTGGGTAGAGGTCATGGGTTGGGTCGTTGCTGTGGCCATGTTATTTATCCTTGAGCAAGATAATTAATCCACATTGCTTAGTTCTGGTTCTACCCAGGAAGCCATCAAGAGTGATTAATATAAGTTGCAAGAACTTGCTTCGCAATCGATGTAAAAGAAATATGTTTAAATATATTTATCAGTACATATGAGATATTGGTTTCATTTTTAGCTTGACTGTTCAAAGAACAGGCAATTTTAATAGATGGAGTTTGTTGCACTTGCTCATTCGACAGCTTTATAGCGGACCATCTGTTTAACCTTCTGTATGTAAGCTTATATCTCTCCAATTTTATTTTTTCCTGTTATGAGTGCTAACAGTTGTTGGTTTATGAAGCTTCGGCCCATAACTCTTGGTTGTGTTTTTAGCTCCACTATTTGAAGAACAGGGAAAGCTATTGTACTTACCCCGGCATCTGCATTTGCATTTAGGTTAAAGTTTTTAACTCTACTGATCAAAGATCAGCAGAGCTTATGCTGTGGTGCGGTGTCCGTCGTCCATCCGTCTGTATGTAAACTTTTATTTGTGGTGACTACTTCTCTGAAACTGTAAACTCTTATTTGCGGTGACTACTTCTCTGAAACTACTGGATGGATTTCCATGAAACTTGACAGGAATGTTGCCCATGATGTCTAGTTCATCATAGCAAAAATTCACGTTGATGTGAAATCTAAGATGGCCGTCACAGCTAAAAATAGATTTTTAAAAATAAAGTTTGTAGCGACTACTTCTTGAAAACTATAAGCGATATTGATATGGGACTTTTTCTAAATTAATCAGCATTACAGGATGTTGATACTTATCGAAAATTATTTTGATTCGAAATTAAAAATGACTGGCAGCTTCCATCTTTGTTTACATAAAGTTATATTATAAAAACTAGTAGCGACTACTCCTCTGAAAGTACTTTACAGATTTTCATGAAGCTTCGCAGGAATGTTGTACTTGATGTCTAGTTGATCCTAGCAAAATTTCAGGTTCAAGATGGCCACCATGGCTAAAAATAGATTTAAAAACAAGTTTGTAGCACCTACTTTTTGAAAAGTATAAGTGATATTGATATGGACTTTTTCTGAAATGATCAGCATGACATTATGTTGGTCCTTGTTGAAAATTATTTTGATTTGACATTAAACATAGCCGCCAGCGGCTATCTTTGTTTACATAGAGTTATATAGTAAAAACTTGTAACGACTACTCCTCTGAAACTACTTGACAGATTTTCATGAAACTTCACAGGAATGCTGATCTAGCTATCAGAGCATCAAGGTCAAATTATTTCAACTACTGGTTTATACATCAATGAATCTTGGAATCTATCTTTATTGTCATCAGAGAGACTCAGAAACACAAGTCTCATAACTCTATGTTACCATTTAACAAAACTGCGTGGCAAATCCAGGCTTAAATTTTGGCGATTTCTGTTCGTCCGTCCGTCCATCAGTCCGTCCATCCATCTACACATTTTGACATTTTGTTTAAAGATTTTGGTTAAAGTTTTTGTTTTTCCTAATTTCTCAACAATGAAGTCAGAAAGTTTGAACACATGTTCATTATCTTCACACAAAGTTGTATGACAAGAACCATAACTCATGTATTTCGCCTGAATTATCCCCCTTTTTTTACTTAGATTTTTCAGTTAATATGTCGAATTCGCAATCCGGAGTTCGCACCACTGTTGGTACTTCACTTGTTTACATACTTATAATTCAGACAAGTCTGTAAATTTCAATATCATACCTCATGACTCGATCATTTCTCCAATTTCGTGTTTAGTTTATATAAGGTGTATGACATATTCTAAGGTAATATACCAACATGACATGGCAATCACGTGATTTGGAGTTTAGATAGTTAGGGAAGCCAACAATACAGGTCAAGTTTGTTTACAATTTCATAACACATTTTTTGGGGGCTCATAAACATCTTTTTGTTTTGGCATTAGGAAACATTTGGCAAAATGAGATTTTTGTGTCACCTTTTTGAAGAAAAATGTGATACATAGGGATACTTTGTCATCCATCAGTCAGTCTGTTCATCAGTCCTCCGTCACGAAAAGTTAACGTTGGCTATAACTTTCTCTTTTCTTGATATTTCTTCTTCAAACTTTCTATATATACTCATCATGACAACATCGACATGACCGAACCAAAATATAAAGGTCAAGGTCACACTGAAGGTCATTATATGGGTTTAATACTAATTTTTTTCTTCACGAAAAATTAACGTTGGCTAGCTATAACTATCTCATTTCTTGATATTTTTTCATATGGCCATACTAAAATGTAAAGGTCAAGCTCACACTGAAGGTCATTATAATACTCATTTTTCTTCTTCAAGAAAACTTAGACAGGCCAGTTTTTCAAGGTCATTTATCCGGGTTCAAAAAACCTTGTTAGACAAAGCACGGACAGGCAACACACGTGTTATGCGGAATACCCGTCTAGTTTCAACATTCTTATAAAACCTCAAACTTTCCGGAATACTTTTGATTTTCTAAATCATGATGAGGTTCTGCAAAAACACAATGCTTAAGATTTTGAGCTGGGTTTTTTTGAAGAAAAAAAATCTGCTTATAGATTGGCATAAACCGGGCGGGTGGTGGCGGGCGGGCTTCAACATTTTGTTTTTTCTATAAAAAATCAGCTTATAGATTAGCGTAAACCGGGCCGGTGGACGGTGGCGGGCCTCAACATTTTGTGTTTTCTATATATCTCAGCATTACCATGTAAAATTTTAACAGTACCTTCCTCATCAAGCACTGACCTTACCCTGAAAACTAGGTCTTTCTCCAAAATATGCATTACGTTAACATTTTTGTTTAACTTTTGCCTGTGGTTGGGAGAGAGGTGGGTGGGGGGGTTTGTTATATCTCAGCATTACCATGTCCGATCTTCAACAACACCTTCCTCTCATCAAGCAATGACCATACTCTGAAAACTAGGTCACTGTGACTTGCTTTCTCCAAAACATGCATTACGTTAACCTTTTTGTTTAAGTTTGGGCAGGGGGGAATTAAGTTTTTGTTTTATCTCGGCATTACCATGTCCGATCTTCATCAAATTTTAACAGCACCTTCCTTTCATCAAGCACTGACCATACCCTAAAAACTAGGTCACTATGACCTACTTTCTCCAAAATATATGTTATGTTAGCCTTTTTAACTTTGTTAAACGGGCATCAACATTTTTTGCCGTTTTTGACCTCTACTGGCCTTTGGCCAGGAGGGCTTATGCGATCACTTTTCGTCCGTCGTCCGTCCGTCTGTCCGTCTGTCTGTTAGCAATTTTATAAAATCGACATCTCCTCTGAAACCGCTTGAAGGATTTTGATGAAACTTCATCACAATATTACTTGGGAGGGCCCCTCTCAGATTTATGTTTTTCGCGGCCGCCAGTCATCCAAGATGGCCGCTAAAAATAGGTCAAATTCAAGGAAATTTCAAACGACATCTCCTCCGAAACCACTTACTCCATTCTACTGAAATATCATATACATGTTTCTTGGGTTGGCCTCTATCAAGCTTATGTTTTTCGTTATCGTCGACTAATCAAAATGGCCGCCACGGCGACTCAAAGTTTACATAGAGTTATATAGGAAAAGGTTAAAAATGACATCTCTGAAACCGCTTGAAGGATTTTGATGAAATTTAATCACAACGATATTTGGGATAGTCCCTCTCAGATTTTTGTTTTTAGCGGCCGCCAGTTATTCAAGATGGCCGCCATGGCTAAAACTAGGTCAAATTTAAGGAAATTTCAAACGACATCACCTCCGAAACCACTTATTTCATTCAACTGATATATCATATACATGTTCCTTGGGTTGGCCTCTATCAAGTTTGTGTTTTTCGTTACCGTAGAATAATCAAAATGTCCACCACGGCGACTCAAAGTTTACATAGAGTTATATAGGAAAAGGTTAAAAATGAGATCTTCTCTGAAACCTCATGAAGGATTTTGAAGAAACCTAATCACAATGATATTTGGGATAGTCCTCTCAGATTTATGTTTTTTGCAGCCGCCAGTCATCCAAGATGGCCGCCATGGCTAAAACTAGGCCAAATTTAAGGAAATTTCAAACGACATCTCCTCCGAAACCACTAATTCCATTCTTGTGAAATATCATATACATGTTCCTTGGGTTAGCCTCTATCAAGTTTGTGTTTTTCGTTGTCGTCAAATAATCAAAACGGCCGCCACGGCGACCCAAAGTTTACAAAGAGTTGTATTGGAAAAGGTTAAAAATTACATCTTCTCTGAAACAGCCTGAAAGATTTTGATGAAACTTAAGCACAATGATATTTGGGATAGTCCCTCTCAGATTTATGTTTTTCGTGTCCGCCAGTCATCCAAGATGGCCACCATGGCTAAAACTAGGTCAAATTTAAGTTAATTTCAAACGACATCTCCTCCGAAACCACTTTTCCATTCTACTGAAATATCATATACATGTTCTTTGGGTTGGCCTCTATTAAGTTTGTGTTTTTCGTTATCGTCGAATAATCAAAACGGCCACCACGGCGACCCAAAATTTACATAGTGTTATATAGGAAAAGGTTAAAAATTACATCTTCTCTGAAACCGCTTGAAGGATTTTGATGAAACTTAAGCACAATGA
Source organism: Cyrtodaria siliqua (assembly GCA_037043455.1). Taxonomy (NCBI): domain Eukaryota; kingdom Metazoa; phylum Mollusca; class Bivalvia; order Adapedonta; family Hiatellidae; genus Cyrtodaria; species Cyrtodaria siliqua. Next base: position 186,339 of record JAWPHD010003763.1, read on the forward strand.
TATTTAGGATAGTCCCTCTCAGGTAAAATTTAAGGAAATTTCAAACAACATCTCCTAAACCACTTATTCCATTCTTGTGAAATATCATATACATGTTCCTTGGGTTAGCCTCTATCAAGTTTGTGTTTTTCATTGTCGTCAAATATTCAAAATTTCCGCCACGATAACCCAAAGTTTACATAGAGTTATATATAGGAAACATGTTTCTTGGGTTTGCCTCTATCATGTTTATGTTTTTGAATCACATCATACAAGTAGAGCATCTACAGGCCCCTCTTGGGCCTCTTGTTTTTGGCAGGTGTGCCCCCCCCCCAACCCCCTGTTTTACATTGTTTTAGCCTTGTTTTCTGATGGTATATACTGGCTATATAAGTTATTATTGAAGAAATCTATATTAAATTCCGTTGTTAATTTCCTTGATTTTTAATTAAATATCAAGAAGCGTCGAAGTAAAATTGAATAAATAATTTTATGTACTTATCGTGTTATGTACAATGCTTGATCGGTAGTGTAAGATTAGTAGCATGTGTCTCTGTTAAGTTAAAGGTTTATATAACTAATCGGTATAAAATCATCAAATTTCTAATTTCAAACTTTTAAACACACACAGGCTACCTGCACAATAACATACACAGCAAACCAGGCCTTTGGTTATTATGCCGTGGCCCTACAAGTGGAGGACTTCGAGACCGGAAATTTGACCACTGCTCTCAGCAGTATTCCAGTCCAATTCCTGATACACGTGTTTAATACGTCCGAGGCATGTGGCAGTGGACCCATATTCATACCTCCTACACCCGAAAAAGGAACAAATTTAACGTTGAGTATTGGTCAGCAATGGATTGTGAACATTACAGCACAAGGGACTCGCAGGTAAGGAGAAGTGCAAAATATACTGTAGACTGGTTTCTCATCTGACACATTTTTAGCTTGACCCTTAGAAGAATGAGAGCTTATGGAATCACGTTGGCATCGTCGTCCCACTCCATCTTGAGTTTTCCGTTAAGCTGTGTAAATCTCATAAATTCCTGGTCCCAGCTCAACCTAATTTCTGGTCCCAGCTGAACCTATTAAAGAAACTAACCTGCCAAATAACGACAAAATTACACTATAAAACCTTTTTATCAAAACTCTGTCCAAGTGTTCAGGTCACATAATAATGTATAAATTATGTGCCGATAAAAAGTACAGGTTTATCAATGGGTTCTTTAAATACCCGTGATAGAATATGTGTAAAATGAATGAGTTTGTCTTAATTCAACGCTCTAGTTTCGAGGTTTGGCCTGGTTGGTTAAAGTTGTTTATATTGTGTCTATAGAGTTTGGGTTCTCAAAATATTTGTATGCGATATATATACCTCATCATCAGTAGGTTTAGAAAAAGTGTACATATGTTATAAAATTTGTCAGTTGTTGAATGGAAAGCTACTTTAAATTTCTGGTCCCAGCTCGACGTAATATGAACATAATTTAAGCCTAATGCCTTCTGGTATAAGCTACAGGGCTGCATAGGTAATGTTGGTTCCTATAATTCTTGGGCTCCCATGTAACCCAAATTCTATACATGTGCAATGTCCCATTTTATGTCATACTCTGTTTTTAGCTCTATTGGTCGAAAGCCAGCAGAGCTTATGGGATGGCGAGTTGTCTGTCATCCGTCTTTCGTCTGTCCGTCTTTAACTTTTGCCTCGTTAAGACGATAGGGACTTCATTTTTCATATGATCTTTACCAAAGCTTACCAGATTGTTAATATCAATGAAAGCTCAGACATGTTTGAAAACGAGCCAGATCAGACCAGTAAAACCAGAGTTATGGCCCTTGATTTAGTTAAAAATGCTATATTTAGACCAGGAACACCAGAGTTATGTGCTCTTGAATTATTGAAAAATGCAATTTTCAGCCTTGTGAACACTCTAGCGCTTTCATTTTGTATTTGATCCTTTCCAAACTTGGCCAGATTATTGATATTAATGAAAGCTCGGACGAGTTTGAAAACCAGCCAGATGGAACCAGTAACACTGGAGTTATGACCCTTTTTCAATATTTGGTAATGTACACTGGAAACCCCAGGGGTCGTGGGTTCAAATCTCACTGGAGTAATTTTTAGCTCTACTGGCCAAGGGCCAGCAGAGCTTATGGGATGGTGTGTTGTCCGTCTTCCGTCGTCCGTCATCCGTCAGTCCGTCCGTCCGTCCGTCCGTCCGTTAACTTTTGCTTGTGTACACTCTTAGAGGCCACATTTCTGATGCAATCATCATGAAACTTTGTCAGAATGTTTGTCTCAATGAAATCTCGGTCAAGTTCGGAAATGGGTCATGTGGGGTCAAAAACTAGGTCACTAGGTCAAATATTGGAAAAACCTTGTGTACACTCTAAAGTGCATATTTTTGACCCGAGCTTGATACAACTTTGTCAGAATGTTTGTCTTAATTATATCTTGGTCAAGTTTGAAAATGGGTCACATGGGGTTAAAAACTAGGTCACTAGGTCAAATACTTCAAAAACCTTGTGTACTCTCTAGAAGCCGTATTTCTTACCCAATCTTGATGAAACTTTGTCAAAATGTTTGTCTTAATTATATCTTGGTCAAGTTCAAAAATGGGTCACATGGTGTTAAAAACTAGGTCAGTAGGTCAAACTCTGGAAAAAACGTGTGTACACTCTAGAGGCCATATTTTTGACCTGATCTTGATGAAACTTTGTCAGAATGTTTGTCTTAATAAAATCTCTGTCATGTTCAAAAATGGGTCATGTGGGGTCAAAAACTAGGTCACTAGGTCAAATACTTGAAAAAACTTGTGTACACTCTAGAGGTCATATTTGTTACCCAATCTTGATGAAACTTTGTCAAATTGTTTATCTTAATTATATCTTAATCAAGTTCGAAAATGGGTCACATGAAGTTAAAAACTAGGTCACTAGGTCAAATATTGGAAAAACCTTGTGTACACTCTAGAGGCCATATTTTTGACCCGAGCTTGATGCAACTTTGTCAGAATATTTATCTTAATTGTTGGTCTCAATGAAATCTCGGTCAAGTTCGAAAATGGGTCATCTGGGGTCAAAAACTAGGTCACTAGGTCAAATATTGGAAAAACCTTGTGTACACTCTAGAGGCCATATTTTTTACCCGAGCTTGATGCAACTTTGTCAGAATGTTTGTCTTAATTATATCTTGGTCAAGTTTGAAAATGGGTCACATGGGGTTAAAAACTAGGTCACTAGGTCAAATACTTGAAAAACCTTGTGTACACTCTAGAAGCCGTATTTCTGACCCAATCTTGATGAAACTTTGTCAAAATGTTTGTCTTAATAATATCTTGGTCAAGTACAAAAATGGGTCACATGGTGTTAAAAACTAGGTCACTAGGTCAAACTTTGCAAAAACCGTGTGTACACTCTAGAGGCCATATTTTTGAACCGATCTTGATGAAACTTTGTCAGAATGTTTGTCTCAATGAAATCTCGGTCAAGTTCAAAAATGGGTCATGTGGGGTCAAAAACTAGGTCACTAGGTCAAATACTTGAAAAAACGTGTGTACACTCTAGAGGTCATATTTGTTACCCAATCTTAATGAAATTTTGTCAAATTGTTTATCTTAATTATATCTTGATCAAGTTCGGAAATGGGTCACATGAAGTTAAAAACTAGGTCACTAGGTCAAATATTGGAAAAACCTTGTGTACACTCTTAGAGGCCATATTTTTGACCGAGCTTGATGCAACTTTGTCAGAATGTTTGTCTTAATTATATCTTGGTCAAGTTTGAAAATGGGTCACATGGGGTTAAAAACTAGGTCACTAGGTCAAACTTTGGAAAAAACCGTGTGTTCACTCTAGAGGCCATATTTTTGACCCGATCTTGATGAAACTTTGTCAGAATGTTTGTCTTAATGAAATCTCGGTCAAGTTCAAAAATGGGTCATGTGCGGTCAAAAACTAGGTCACTAGGTCAAATACTTGCTAAAACTTGTGTACACTCTAGAGGTCATATTTGTTACCCAATCTTGATGAAATTTTGTCAAATTGTTTCTCTTAATTATATCTTGATCAAGTTCGGAAATGGGTCACATGAAGTTAAAAACTAGGTCACTAGGTCAAATATTGGAAAAACCTTGTGTACACTCTAGAGGCCATATTTTTGACCCGAGCTTGATGCAACTTTGTCAGAATGTTTGTCTTAATTATATCTTGGTCAAGTTTGAAAATGGGTCACATGGGGTTAAAAACTAGGTCACTAGGTCAAATATTGGAAAAACCTTGTGTACACTCTTTGTCAAAATGTTTGTCTTAATTATATCTTGGTCAAGTTCAAAAATGGGTCACATGGTGTTAAAAACTAGGTCACTAGGTCAAACTTTGGAAAAACCGTGTGTACACTCTAGAGGCCATATTTTTGACCTGATCTTGATGCAATTTTGTCTGAATATTTGTCTCAATTATAGCTTGCTAAAGTTCGAAAATGGGTCACACAGGGTCACACAGGGTCAAAAACTATGTCACTAGTACACTCTAGAGGCCATATTTCTGACCCTATTTTGATGAAACTTTGTCGAAATGTTGTCTTAATTATATTTTGGTCAAGTTCGAAAATGGGTCCCATGGGGTCAAAAACTAGGTCACTAGGTCAAATACTTGAAAAACCTTGTGTACACTCTAGACACCATGTAGTACGACTCGATTCATCAATGGTATAACAGCCAGGAGAGCGTTCACAGGCCCTCTTGGGCCTCTTGTTTTTCATGAGAAACCTTATTTCATGGGTTCAAATTTATTTATTTATTTATATATATTTTTAGCTCACCTGAGCCAAAGGCTCAAAGGTGAGCTATTGCGATCACTCTTCGTCCGTCGTCGTCCGTCCGTCCATCGTCGTCGTTAACTTTTGCTTCAAACGACTTCTCCTCAGAAACTGCGTGGCCAATTTTGACCAAACTTCACGTGGATGATCCTTAGATGAATGCTTTTAAGATTTGTTAAAATTAGGTCAGCGCGACATCCAAGATGGCCGCCAATACCATATATGGTCGACACCTTAAAAAATCTTCTTCTCAAGAACCACTATACAGATTTCAACAGTTTTTCTTTTAAAATGATCGCCAACGCCTAAACTATCAAGCTTGTTCAAATGAAGTCCCTGGGGTCAAAAATGGCCATGCCCCGGGGGTCCAAAGTTTGTATATTGAGATTTTGCCTGTTTTTCATATAGACATATAGGAAAAAAAATTAAAAATGAGGTCTCATGTATAACATGTAGCATCAGCTTATGGTCCTTTACTAAGTTTGTTCAAATGGTGACCCTGGGGTCAAATATGTCGCCGCCCCGGGAGTCACAATTTTACATAGAATATATATAGGAAAACATTTTTCTCGGAAACTACAAGAGCCAGAGGTTTGATATTTTGCATTTACTATAAGCTTATGGTCCTTAACCAGTTTTGTTCAAATGGTGACCCTCGGGTCACATTTGGCCCCGCCCCAAGGGTCACATGTTTTACATAGACATGTATAGCGAAAAACTTAAAAAATCTTCTTCTCTGAAACTGCAAGAGCCAGAGGTTTGATATTTTGCATTTACTATAAGCTTATGGTCCTTTACCAAGTTTGTTCAAATTGTGACCCTTGGGTCACATTTGGCCCCGCCCCAAGAGTCACATGTTTTACATAGACATGTATAGGGAAAAACTTAAAAAATCTTCTTCTCTGAAACTGCAAGAGCCAGAGGTTTAATATTTTGCATTTGCTATAAGCTCATGGTCCTCTACCAATTTGGTTCAAATGGTGACCCAGGGGTCACATTTGGCCCCGCCCCGGGGGTCACAGTTTTACATAGGCTTCTATAGGGAAAAACTGAAAAAAATCTTCTCTGGAACTGCAGGAGCCAGAGGTTTAATATTTTGCATTTACTATAAGCTTATGGTCCTCTATCAAGTTTGTTCAAATGGTGACCCTGGGGTAAAATTTGACCCCACTCGGTGGGTCACAGTTTTACATTAAAGTCTTCTTCTCTGGAACTACAAGAGCCAGAGGTTTAATATTTTGCATTTACTATACTCTTATGGTCCTTTACCAAGTTTGTTCAAATGGTGACCCTGGGTTCACATTTGGACCCGCCCCAGGGGTCACGTTTTACATAGACTTGTATAGGGAAAAACTTAAAAAATCTTCTTCTCTAAAACCACAAAGCACACAGCTCTCATATATTACATGTAGCCCTGGGGTCACATTTGGCTCTGCCCAAGGTGTTACTCTCTAGCACCTTCATTTTGTATTTGATCTTTACCAAACTTTGTCAGGGTCTTAAACCGTCTATGTCAATGTTGTTATACACAACAGAGCCCACATTTCTTGAACAATCTTAACCAAACTTGCACAGATTATATATGACCATAAAATTTCGAAGAAGTTTGATAATGTGCCAGTACTCAGGTGATCGCTTTAGGGCCATCTTGGCCCTCTTGTATTGGTTCAGATTTACTCAGGTGAGCGATATAGGGCCATCATGGCCCTCTTGTTTCTTATAAGAAACCTTGGTTCATTTTTCTTTAATTGGGTTAGGGGCCTTGTTAGATCAGTTTTACATAGAGTTATAGGGAAGAACTTCAAAAATCTTCTTCTCAGAAACTACAAGAGCTAAAGGTTTAATATTTTGTATTTGTTATCAGCTTATGTTCCTCTACAAAGTTTGTGACCATGGGTTCTAATTTGGCCCCGCCCCAGGGGTCAGTTTTACATAGACTTTTATATAGGGAAAATCTTCATGAATCTTCTTCTCAGAAACTACAAAAGTCAACGGTTTTTAGCTTGACTGATCAGAGATCAGCAGAGCTTATGCCGTGGTGCGGTGTCCGGCGTCCGTCCGTCCGTCTGTCCTTCCGTCCGTCCGTCTGTCCGTAAACTTTTATTTGTAGCGACTACTCCTCTGAAACTACTGGATGGATATTCATGAAATTTTACAGAAATGTTGCCCACGAAGTCTAGTTGATCCTAGCAAAAATTCATGTTGATGTGAAATCCAAGATGGCCGCCACGGCTAAAAATAGATTTTTAAAAAATAAGTTGCGACTACTTCTTGAAAACTATAAGTGATATTGATATCAAACTTGTTCTAAAATGATCAGCAAGACATGATGTTGGTCCTTGTCAAAAATCATTTAGATTCGACGTTAAACATGGCTGCCAGTGGCCATCTTTGTTTACATAGAGTTATATAGTAAAAACTTGTAGCGACTACTCCTCTTAACTACTTGACGGATGTCCATGAAACTTCACAGGAATGTGGCTCTTGATGTCTAGTTGATCCTAGAAAAAATTCAGGCTGGCCGGAAATTCAAGATGGCCGCCACGACTAAAAATAGATTTAAAATAAATTTGTAGCGACTACTTGAAAACTGTAAGTGATATTGATATTGGACTTTTCTAAATTGATCAGCATGACATGGTGTTAATCCTTGTAGAAATTTATTTCGCTGCGACTTTAAACATGGCCGCTAGCGGCCATCATTGTTTACATAGATTTATATAGTAAAAACTTGTAGCGACTACTCCTCTGAAACTACTGGATGGATATTCATGAAACTTTACAGAAATGTTGCCCATGAAGTCTAGTTGATCCTAGCAAAAATGCATGTTGATGCGAAATCCAAGATGGCCACCAAGCTAAAAATAGATTTGTAAAATACAAGTTTGTAGCGACTACTTCTTGAAAACTATTAAGATATATTGATATGGAACTTTTTCTAAAATGATCAGCATGACATGATATTGGTCCTTGTCAAAAATCGTTTTGATTCGACGTTAAACATGGCTGCCAGTAGCCATCTTTGTTTACATAGAGTTATATAATGAAAACTTGTAGCGACTACTCCTCTGAAACTACTTGACGGATTTTCATAAAACTTCACAGGAATGTTGCTCTTGATGTCTAATTGATCCTAGCAAAACCTCAGATCAGCCGGAAATTCAAGATGGCCGCCACGGCTAAAAATAATTTTTCAAAAAACAAGTTTGTAGCGACTACTTCCTGAAATCAAAATCAATCAGTAGAGCTTCAAGGTCATTGACCTCTTGTTTATTGTGTTTTTATAATCAGCTTATGGTCCTCTACCAAGTTTGTGTGAATGGTGACCCTGGGGTCAAATCCACTCCACCCAACATCACACACACACACCTAAAATTAGTCCCATTTCGCTCCAATGTGTTTGCATGCAAGCTCAACTAAATTTGGTTTCATTATAGTATGTTGTAAAGGGTTGCATAAGTAATTTTGTCTTCTATGAATTCTGGGCTCCCATGGAACCCAAATTGTGATGGCCCATAAAATGTGTAATGAAAGCAGATCAAGGTTTGCATGTAAGCTGTTATATCTATATCTCTTAGAATATTTTTCTAATGTCACCCAAATTTTGGTTTGAGATTTCTTGTAGCATTATTCATACTTCACCCATATTGGGGCATGGGCTCCCTCCTACCCTCAATGCCCCCATCCGAAACCTGAATTTTATTTATTTATTTACATAATTATTTCTTTGTTGTTTTGGTAAATTCTTACACATAGCCATGTTGCGCACTGATCACACCCCCCACCCACCAGGCCCCCTACTCAAAACCCAATTTTTTTTTAAACTTACACATATAGCTATCTTATGCTCCACCCTCCCCCCACCCCAAATTTTATTTAAAATCATTTTTATAAATTTCTGTGTTTTAGTTAATTCTTACACACTACACATATAGCTATCTTATGCCACCCTCACCCGCCACGTCCTCCCCCACCACCACCCCTCCACTCGAAACCCGATTTTTGTTCAGATTTTTTTTTTTACAAATTTCTGTGTCGTTTTAGTAAATTTTTATGCATATAGCTATCTTATATAGCTCCGTCCCCACAGAAAGTCGATTTTTTCCCTCCATTTTCCATCCGATCTTTACCATCCCCACTACCACTTCCCACTGCCCCCCACCCCTCACACCCCCACCTGAAACTCGATTTTTTTTTTTTACATACTTCTGGGTTGTTTTAGTTTTTCAATTCTACACCTAAAGCTATGTTGTACTCCTGCTCCACCCACCCATCCTCCAACCAGCCCCCACCCAATCGTCACCACCACCAAATTTTTTTTTTTTTTTACATATCTCTATGTTGCGTTGTTTTATCATTTTTACAAATTTCTGTGTCATTTTAGTCAATTCTTACGCATATAGCTATCTTATGCAACCCCTTCTCCCCCAGAAAGTGGATTTTTTCCCCCGTTTTGTTCCGATCTCTACCACCCCCACTACCACATCCCCACTCCACCGGCCACCTGAAACTCGATTTTCATTTTTACATACTTCTGTGTTGTTTTGGTTTATCAATTCTACATCTTTAGCTATGTTGCACTCCTGTCCCACCCACATCTTCCAACCAGCCCCCCACCCAATCATCATGCTCCACCACCCAAATTTTTTATTTTTATTTTTTACATATCTCTTTGTTGTGCTGTTTTATCAATTTTCTTTTACAAATTTCTGTGTCGTTTTAGTCAATTCTGATGCATATAGCTATTTTATATGAACTGAAATGAGTCCACAGTAAAAAATTGCTAGATTCTCATCCCCTCCCTTCCCGAGTTAACTTTCGACTTCTTTCAAATGACACCAATTTTGGATTAAAACTGATAAAAATAAAAAATAAATTTCACTCTCTGCCCCAAATTTTATTATAATTTGTATTAGATCTAACAATAATTTTATATCGGACAGAGTTTCTCTGCCCGCCCTGCCCTGCAATCCCACCCAGACAATAGTCGAGCTATGCTGTTCTCCGACAGCTCTTGTCATTAAAAACACTTCAAATTACCAATATGTATAGTTTATGGTGCTCTTGTTAGATTTTAGGGGCTGTTGGAGTCTTTTTGGATGTGTTGTTTATTTATTTGTAACCCTTGACTTTATCCATTACTTTAATGAGGATGTAACCCCCCATCCCCCACGAGTACTGAATACTCCTTATTTTAGAGTCTGAGTATTGAATACTATTTAGCTCCGGACAAAAATTCTAAGTATAATATTACAAAGGGCAATAACTCTGATTTGAAAGATGACCTAAAACACCTAAGAGCTGGGATCTGCTAGATGAATGAAGGCCCGATTATCAAAATTAGACCTTTATTTACATTTTATGATTTTTTTTTTTACATATTTGGTTTTAAAAATACATTTTATGAGTACTAAATACTAAATAGTGTGTTGTGCGAGTACTGCGTACCAGGCTCGTGCGTACTGAATACCGCCTAAAATGCCCAGAATACTTTGTACCAAAAGGGGGTTTTTAGCCTCTTTAATCACGTTTTCTCATTTAAATGTGTGACTAAGTAGTGTTAGCAAGATGTCTTATTTTTAATAAAATATTCTTGTCGAATCTAGCATAGCCAACATTGACACAGTAAAACCAGTTGGTATGACGCGTGGAGCTCTAGTGACATCATCAGATGCATCATGGACCACTATCAAGTGGACACCAACATCGGGCGACGCTGGAAAAGATCACACACTTTGCTTCTCCGCTACGGATTCTGCAAAGTAAACATACTTACTATTATTAAAATTAAAATGTTTTGTAACAGGACTGCTTTGGAAAAAGTTCCGCAGACCACAGTACATTTAAGCATTTAGATATCCCTGAAATCATTTGAGCATGATGACTTAATTGTAATTCATTATAGAAACTTTCTTAGTGAGCAAAATTAATTTAAATAAATAATATACTTACTCATATATCCTCTTAAACACTGAACATTTATTTGTGTGCCTTATCAAAGAAAAACAGAGGGGCATAGAAATACACTCAATCGGTCCATCTGTCAGTATGTCTGCTCGTCCATCACAAAATCTTGTGCAGCAAATACCTACCTTTTCCACGGCCGTTTAACTCACAACGAGTGTTATTTATCCTTCGGTTGAAATGTTGTGAGAAGCTTCCGTTCCTCGTTGTGAGGCCCCATAATTGATGAATGACAGAGTAAACAAGGTGAGTTTTTCCAAAATTTTGAAAAATAGAGGCCTTTGTGTAAAAATATCGAAATGCAGTTAGCTAGCTATGGGTTTTCCGAGTACGCACATGTAAAAATATTGACTGTTGGTGGACATCTTAATGGAAAAACCGTACGACGCAGTCAATCTGAAAGACTTGAAAACAGGAATGAACTTATCTCATGACCAAAAAAAACATCCGAAACGTCAATCCTGGTCGACGTTTGGTGCATTGGGATCACAAATAGATGCCCAAAAGTCGCCTGCGTAACTGTTTTCTTGAAATTCGTCATAGTAACGAAGATATACCCTTTTTTGCTTTGTTCCTCGTTGTGAGCACCATAACCTCGTTGTGAGCTACACAAATGCAGTATTTGTTTGGTCCGGAAATTTAATTTAGATGGCAAGAATATACTTTTTGATCATGTGGTTGCATGTATATCTGAGGACAGATGGACGAAACATTTCAGAAAGTCAGAAGGTTGGAAATTGTTATCGGAAACAATATGTCTTTAACCTTGCACTTTCATACAAAATTCATTGCTTGTATACATGTAGATTAATATTAAATAAATTTAATTTCTTAGCCTGTCCAAGACCTTAATATGGCACTCACTTTCTATGTATCTTTATAAAATTTGGCAACTGGGAGATACATAATAACAAAACAGCTATATTTTTATTTGCAAACATATAATTAGAAAATGATTGTGTTTGAACAAAATGAATCACAGTATAAATCATCACAGCATATAAAATGGAACTTTAGTATAAAAACAAATAAAATCATTAAACTGACTAGTTTGGTAATCCTTTCTGAGTATATGTCTCATATAATCTATATATATATAAATGATTGTGTTGAAACAAATGAATCACAGCATAAATCGCCATCATATAAATAATAAATTGTCGTGGAATACATCGAAAGCATCATTGTAAAGAAAATAATTACAGTATGGAGCGACTGCTGATTTCTTCAAAACGACTAATTGGACTTCATTTAATGTAGGAGTAAATTGGTAAAATAGTACACATTTTCTTAAAATCGACTTGTTATTGAGGTTAAAAGGGCTATTCTTCCTGCTTAAATACAACACTTATACAAGTAACTTTCCTAAAGTGAACATAGACAATTTAAACTTTAGCATTAAGCTTCAATGAATGAAAACTAAACGAATCTTTATGGTGAGTCACACTAATGAAAATTAAACAATTGCCATTCGTTTCAGCGCTTTCATCCTAATGGTAACAAATGCAATGAATGGACGGCTTCATAATTGATGTGCGCAAGTTAAACAGAATGTTATTAAGACATACTTTAACTGCATAAATCTCGTACCGTAAACTTTTGAAACAAAAAATGGAAGATATACAACATATGGGATTTAGAAACCTTGCTAGTTTCTATGAAACCTGCTCTTTATCTTTTTTAGATCTTACAATCACGTGTATTTTCACGAAAAGCTATATTTACAAGTATGTTGGCTTTTAGATCCGAAAAAATGACAGTACTAAAAAATCTAAAAAACATTCAAAAATCAACATAATATAGTATTTATGCTACGGTTTGCTTGACAACTGTAAGGAGATTTTCTAATAAAAACTACTCTATATCAATAAAAACATAAAATAAAGGCAAACTTATGTGTAACAGTTGTATTTTGTGCAAATCGTTACTAAAAGATTTAATATTATGTAGCTATGGAAACACCTACATATTAAAAAAAAAATTCAACTCAAAAGTAAATGTCAGATATTTTCACCGTTCTATTCATAGTCTGTACTGTTTTTAAATATCAGTCTCCTGAATATATCTAATTATGTATCATGTTTATGTGCGATGACATATCTGTAACAATTTTAACTCATTTATCTTAGTCAATTACCTTATAAATGAACACTAGTATAATACCCTTAATTTAAATATATTTTACCCGATTGATTAACCTTAAACATGTTTAAATCGTCAAGAAACAATCAACGTCATATACACACATTGCTTAAGAACAATTTCAGAATAAAACTTTAGAACAAGAACAACACCAGTATGCATATGATCCATTGGTCAATACCGATGGGTAGGTTATTGGTGCACCAATGCGTACTACAAATTAACATTGGAGTAATGTTAATGCCTTGAAAAATATGGCAAATTGACCGAATACACTACAACACATCTTCATCTCTGACCATATTTGTTCAATTTACAGAATGCTTGAACAGTTCAGTCATTTGTCGTCTTTATGGAACATGCTTTTCTTGTGCTTTCCCAACTCTTGTGGTCTGCTGAATATTCTGCCACATAGGTCACACTGTACCCCTTTGAGGTTTTGCTTCTCATGAACATACCTCCGGTGATGTCGCAAAGAATCTGAAGTCTTGAAGAACTTGCCACAAACGGTACAATTTACCTTATTTATCTCGGTTGATAAGCAGCTCTCTCGGTGCCGTTTCCAACTACTCCTGTAGATGAAAACCTTGTCACATGACTTACATTTAAAGGTTTGACCTTCCGCATGGCATTTCGTTTTGTGCACTTTTAAGTCTCTATTGTAAGAAAATGTTTCCTGACAACCTTCTGTTTTACATTTAAAGGACTTTTCGCCACTATGTATCACTCTGGCATGTCTTTGCAAATTAAATCTGTTTGTAAACATCGTGTTGCAGATGTGACAGGCACATTTTTTATCTTTGGGTGGCATAACTGTTTGGTTTAGCTGTACTTGCTGAAATATAAAAAATAATAATTTTAATTTAAAGTCTACAGACGAACTAGAAACAGAAATATTGTTTTAATTGAACAAGAAGCTGCGTTATGCCCCGGTGGTAGCGCTGTCAATATTACTTGTTTCAGTAGAAATTGCTGAAAATTGCATACAAAATAAGCACTGAAGTATCTAACCAGATTGATGTAGACTCCTGAAAACAATAATTAACTTTCTTATAAAACTAAGCAACGGTTTTTTATATAAAGGGGCAATAGTTCATTGCACGCAAAACTTCAAAATTTCCTTAGTTGCAAAACAATAATTTGTGATAAATTCAGTCAAGAGTTGTCTAACTTGATAGTGTTACACCCTTTGATCACTGTCATCAACTTTCATATAAAAAAACAAAGTAACGTTCGGTTTTTAAAATATAAACACAATACAACATTGCACACACAATTTTAATCATATGGGTTACCTCGTACGGACGAACCACAGGCATCAGTGTAAAAGTAGGTACAATGTTTTTAAATAATATTTTAATCACTTTGGGTAGGTAAATAATGCAATATGAAATTTTGTTTACATCAATAGCAGTTTAGCCCCGCCTACATTAGTACTTTCACAGCTGTCAATCAATTGAGAGATTTGACGTACGGCGTTTCGGCAACTACAAAGGATGTCAAAATACTCTGTCTACCTTTTGATATCGACCGAAAATATGACGTAAGAGATATGAAAATTGTGATAGCTATTTAAACAAAATGGATAGTAATTGCTTTAGTGGATCAAAAAGTATATTCTTGCCATCTAAATTAAATTTCCGGACCAAACAAATACTGCATTTGTGTAGCTCACAACGAGGTTATGGTGCTCACAACGAGGAACAAAGCAAAAAAGGGTATATCTTCGTTACTATGACGAATTTCAAGAAAACAGTTATGCAGGCGACTTTTGGGCATCTATTTGTGATCCCAATGCACCAAACGTCGACCAGGATTGACGTTTCGGATGTTTTTTTTTGGTCATGAGATAAGTTCATTCCTGTTTTCAAGTCTTTCAGATTGACTGCGTCGTACGGTTTTTCCATTAAGATGTCCACCAACAGTCAATATTTTTACATGTGCGTACTCGGAAAACCCATAGCTAGCTAACTGCATTTCGATATTTTTACACAAAGGCCTCTATTTTTCAAAATTTTGGAAAAACTCACCTTGTTTACTATGTCATTCATCAAATATGGGGCCTCACAACGAGGAACGGAAGCTTCTCACAACATTTCAACCGAAGGATAAATAACACTCGTTGTGAGTTAAACGGCCGTGCTTTTCCATCAAATTGAAATGAAACTTGGTATACAGCAATGACATGAAGTGGACATTTGCATATATATTGACAGAGATTTTACGTCTGAAATTGTCTCTATCTGTCTGTTTGCCAGTCCATCTGTTCATCTGTTACAAAATCTTGTGCAGCTAATACCTACATTTTCCATTTTAAGTCTATTTTTTTTCATGAGTTAATGTACCTATCTTTTCCCTCTTAATTTATTTAATATATATATAATGAATGCAATCTTGTTCAGTTAATAACTCTTACATTTTACATTCGATTGAAATGAAACTTGGTAAACTGCACTGACATGACGTGGACATCTGCAGAATGTTGGGGCTTTCCTTCTCCAGCGCTTTTTCAATGAGTGTTGCCCCTTTTTTAGGTTTAGGAAATAGAACATGAGGCAGTATTATGTAGTTTTTGAAGTTTTGATATGTTTTCAGGCTTGTAAGTGAACTTAGATGTGTCACCATTACAATAAAAAAAGGTAGGTTTAATTTTATCTTTCTAGGGCATTTCCTTTCAAATTTAAAGTATCCTCAAGTATCCTATTCTCGAGGTACCTATAATCTCGAGGTAACTTTTATTTTGCGTAGTTTTCAGAGACTACAAAATGCAATGACACGATCAGCCGATGTTTATAGTCAAAGGGTTGGTTAGCTATTTGACGAGTTAAGAACAAAATAAAAATCAGAATAAATCTAGGTCATTATTTATTGAAGTCATAAATGCCTATTTTATAAATTTTTCACTAATTCTCTGTTATAAATCGAGTTATAATCGTCATACTTGCAGACGCTCTGTGTCAACTGAAAGTGTATCATGTTACTTAAAATAGAACAGTCAGTATTCGCTGAAGAGCTTGATGAGAAACAATTCTATGGAAGTCAATTTGATTCATATAAGTTACCTAAGATTAGTTAAAAAACCCAAATAAAAACGAATACATATTGTTTCAAAACATCACTGAATGTAAAAAATAAACTAATGAATCTAGGTTATGGCTACATTTTTTCGTATACCATCATATAATGTTTGGTTTATAGGCGAAAAAAAAATTGTCTTATTAAGTATTGCCTGGATTTTTATGCCCGCGAAGGGTGGCATATAGTAATTTTTATGCCCGCGAAGGGTGGCATATATAGTAGTCGCACTGTCTGTCCGTTTGTGATTGTTCGTCGCCGTTCGTCGGTACAGTCGTGTCCGCTTCATAACTCTGACAATATTGATGGATTTTCAAATAACTTCACACAATTGCTCACCACAACAAGACGTCGGGTCACCCACAAAATCCAGGTCCGTGGCTCCAAGGTCAAGGTCACACTTAGAGGTCAAAAGTTGTCCGTTCTTCTTTACATCGTGTACGTTTCATAACTCTGACAATAATGGATGGATTTTCAAATAACTTCGCACAATTGCTCACCACAACAAGACGACGTGTCGCGTACAAAATCCAGGTCTGTGGCTTCAAGGTCAAGGTCACACTTAGAGGTCAAAAGTCAAAACAAAGTGCTTTCGTGTCCGGTTAATAACTCTGACATTCATGGACAGATTTTCAAATAACTTGGCACAATTGCTCACCACAACTAGACGACGTGTCACGCACAAAACTCAGGTCTGTGGCTCCAAGGTCAAGGTCACACTTAGAGGTGAAAGGTCAAAACAAAGTGCTTTTGTGTCCTGTTAATAACTCTGACATTCATGGACAGATTTTCAAATAACTTGGCACAATTGCTCACCACAACTAGACGACGTGTCGTGCACAAAACTCAGGTCTGTGGTCAAGGTCACATTTAGAGGTCAAAGGTCAAATTGTGTCCAGTCAACTCTGGCATTCCTGGACGGATATTCAAATAACTTGGCACAAGTGCTCAGCACAACCAGATGACATGTCGCGCACAAAATCCAGGTTCGTCGCTCCAAGGTCAAGGTCACACTTAGAGGTCAAAGGTCAAATCATGTCCGGTTAATAACTGGCATTTCTTTACAGATTTTGAATTAACTTGGCACAAGTGCTCATCACAACAACAGATGTGTTGCGCACAAAATCCAGGTCCGTGGCTTCAAGGTCAAGGTCACACATAGGTCAAAGGTCAAATCGTGTCCGGTCAATAACTGGCATTCATTGACGGATTTTCAAATTACTTGGCACAAGTGCTCACCACAATGAGATGATGTGTTGAGCACAAATCCAGGTCTGTGGCCTCAAGGTCAAGGTCACACTTAGAGGTCAAAGGTCAAAATGTGTCAGACTATAACTCTGGCATTCCTGGATGGATTTTTATTTTTTTTATTAATTTTTTTTTCATTTATTAATTTTTTTTTAATTTTTTTTTTTTTTTAATTTTTTTTTTTGTTTTGATTGTTTTTTTTTTTTTTTGTTAATTATTTTTTAAATATTTTTTTTTTATTATTAGCTCTACTGGCTGAAGGCCAGCAGAGCTTATGGGATGCCGAGTTGTCCGTCGTCCGTCCGTCTGCCCGTCGTTAACTTTTGTCTCGTTAAGACGATAGGGCCTTCATTTTTCATCCGATCTTTACCACACTTTAACAGTTTGTTAATATCATTAAAAGCTTGGATGAGTTTGAAAACCAGCCAAATCGGACAAGTAACAGCGGAGTTATGGCCCTTGAGTTAGTTAAAAATGCTATATTGCTATATTTTGCCTCGTTAAGACGATAGGGCCTTCATTTTTCATCCGATCTTTACCAAACTTTAACAGGTTGTTATTATCAATGAAAGCTTGGATGAGTTCGAAAACCAGCCAGATCGGACGAGTAACAGCCGAGTTATGGCCCTTGATTTAGTTAAAAATGCTATATTGCTATATTTTGCCTCGTTAAGACGATAGGGTTTTCATTTTTCATCCTATCTTTACCAAACTTTACCACATTGTTAATATCAATGAAAGCTCAGACAAGTTCGAAAACCAGCCATATCGGACCAGTAACAGCAGAGTTATGGTCCTTGATTTAGTTAAAAATGCTATATTTTGCCTCGTTAAGACGATAGGGGCTTCATTGTTCATCCGATCTTTACCAATCTTTATCAGATTGTTAATATCAATTAAAGTTCGAAAACCAGCCATATCGGATTAGTAAAAGCGGAGTTATGGCCCTTGATTTAATTAAAAATGCTATATTTTGCCTCGTTAAGACGATAGGGCTTCATTGTTCATCCGATCTTTACCAAACTTTATCATATTGTTAATGCTGTTGAAAGCTCGAACATGTTCGTAAACCAGCCGTATTGGACCAGTAACAGCGGAGTTATGGCCCTTGATTTAGTTCAAAATGATATATTTTGCCTCAAGATTTTTCATCCGATCTTTTTCAAACTTTATCAGATTGTTAATGTCCAGAAAGCTTGGTTAAGTTCGAAACCAACCAGATCGAACCAGTAACAGTGGAGTTATGGCCCTTGATTTTGTTAAAAATGCTATAATTTGCCTCGTGATACGATAGGGCCTTCATTTTGCATGTGATCTTTGTCAAACTTTAGCAGATTTTATGACTTTCTTTTTTATATATTTTTTTTAGATAATTTTGTTGTTTTTTTTTTTGAATTTTTTAGTTTTTTTAATTTTTTAAATTATTAATTTTTTTTTCGTTTTTTTTTTTTAGCTCTTTGTTGGACCAGTCGTACCAGTAACAGAGGAGTTATGGCTCTTGATTTAAATAAAAATGCTATATTTTGCCTCGTTAATACGGTAGGGCCTTCATTTTCATCTGATCTTTACCAAACTTTACCAGATTCTGTAGTTATGGCCCTTGATTTAGTTAAAAAGCTGTTTTTTAATGGCAGTCACTCGCTTCATTCATGTTATAAGAGCCGTGTTAGCCAGTAGAGCGTCCACAGGCCCTCTTGGGCCTCTTGTTTTTTTGTTTTGATTGTTGTTTTTTTAATGTTTTTTTGTGTTTTTTTGTTTCTTAATTATTTTTTAAATTATTTTTTTTTATTTTTTTATTTTTTTTTATTTTTTAATTTTTTTTTAAATATTTTTTTTAATTATGTTCAAATATATCTGTTGGTTTCATATTCCAAGGTCAAGGTCACACTTACAGGTCACTTCGGGGGCATTTGTCACTTACTGTGACATTTCTTGTTCTTATTTAATCTACATGTACATGTATATACGTTTGTGTGAGATATTTTTAAAGATATTTTTAAAGAGTGAGATATTTTTAAAGAATGAGATATTTTTAGAGAGTGAGATATTTTGACATATCACACTTTTGATTCAGCCTGTACAGAAAACAGTTCCGTTTTGACACGCAAAAAATTAGTGACGAGACGGTATAATTATATGTGTGTCCGGTATTACACACCTTATTGGGAAAAAATGCAGTTATGACGTCGACTCATTAGCCTCTTTTTCAAAACTACCACGAGTACTGGAGTCATTTGTAACTGATAAAATTTTTACCGAAAAATTACATTTTGAAATTTTGAAATTGTAAATAGATAAACATACTTGGACACTTTGCTGCTTTGATGCAACTGAATTGGATTATGTCTGGAGAAAAACTGAGACAGGTTAGACGCGTATTTGTGTTCATTTTTTATCAGCGATCGCTTAGACTTTCGAAAACTGGTAACGCCAGGATAACTATTCCGCCAACAAAAGCCAAATTTTACAACATGAACACCATTTCTAAACTTAGTGACGACGAGCTATATATATAACTTACATATTTTTAAAATGCAAACTCCATATAAGCAATATAAATGGCTTTAACACAGCCATGCCAAACCCCTAAAAATGGAGTGTCGAATTGAGTTACCAACTCATAATTCATTTTACACATACTCCATCACGGGTATTTTTAGAACCCATGAATAAAACTATACTTTTAATCGGTACATTTGCATTATTATTATATACCTGAACACCTGGACAGAGTTCTGATTTAGTTTCTTTAACCTGCATGGTATGAAGTTCTGTTTAATTTGTTAGCTCTGTTCAGGGATTTTTTTCACCCTTTTGGGAATGGTACTGGTAGCCATTCAATTGGGAAAATTTGTGGTGTTTTGCCTTAATTTGGGAATTTTTCACTGTCAAAAGCAATATACATAGGTCCGTACAAATCTATAAACCCCGCTCACCATTGCCCAAGCTCAGTTTTTGAAACAAACATTACCATGTGTTCTATTGTATAAAATGTTTGTTTGTGGGACAGCATGTGCTTTATGTAATGGGGTAAATACCTCATGTGATTTTAATTTCAAACTTTATTTCAAACTGCTTAATTTCACAAATCAGTGAACAGATAAAGCAAATTACAGCAATAACAATTGGTCAACTGGCATGGTCAGATGTATGTTTGATTGACAGAGCAGATCTATGCATTGTATGCTTAAATACATTGCAAACACATTACCATGTATACATTCTCTTGTAGTATTTCCCCATTTCTTCTCTTTAAAAAAGTTTCACTTGAA